>JAXLNO010002068.1:0-58611 GCA_038087875.1 Malacoraja senta | reverse complement strand
GCACCCATTTTTTGACCCCCACATCTACATGCAGTGGGTGGTACCCGGCAGACTCCCAATTCCGTTCATTTCAGGTGACCCCTACACAGTCAGACATTGGTACCTAGTTCGTCTAACCTAATGTCTCTGGCCTGAAGGTCTAAAAGGTGACATTTTGGGTCGGGAACCATCTTTCCGACTATTTGAAAGGGAATGGATGAGGACATTTTGTTTCACCAAGTAGAGGGATATAGGAGTGCGGGAGCATGGTTTCTTGAAGGTGGAATTGCAGGTAGATAGGATGGTCAAAAGGGCATTTGGCACATTGACCTTCATCAGTTGGAGTATTCTATACTCAATACTCTGTATGTTGCAGTTGTGTAAGACGTTAGTGAGGCCTCATTTAGAGTATTGGTGTTCAGTTCTGGGCACCATGTTACAGAAATATGTTGTCAAGCTGGAGAGGGTTCAGGGAAGAATTACAAGAATGTTGCCAGGGCTAGAAGGCCTGAGCTATAGGGAGAGGTTGAGTAAGCTGGGACTTTATTCCTTGGAGCGCAGGAGGATGAGGGGAGATCATATAGAGGTGTACAAAATCATGAGAGGAATAGATCAGGTAGATGAACAGAGTCTCTTGCCCAGAGTAGGTGAATCGAGAACCAGAGGACTGGGTTTAAGGTGAAAGGGAAAAGATGTAATAGGAATCTGAGGGGTAGCTTTTTCACACAAAAGGTGGTGGATGTATGGAACAAGCTACCAGAGGAGGTAGTTGAAGCAGGGACTATCCCAACATTTAAGAAACAGTTAGACGGGTACATGTATAGGACAGGTTTGGAGGGATATGGATCAAACATGGGCAGGTGGGATTAGTATAGCTGGACATGTTGGCTGATGTGGGCAAGTTGGGCCGAAAGACCTGTTTCCACACTGTATTACTCTATGACTCTAAGTAGGCTTCTGTGGATCTTTGAAGCCTGCATATTATACCAACTGCTGCCCATGGAATTAGAATAGTAACAGGAAAGGCTGAATCATGCAACATGTCAGGCAACAATATTAAAGTTTCACTTCTTAGACACTTCAATGGAATCCATTTGGTGAAGGTTACTGGTCTTCCACTACAAGGTGTGCGCAAGAATTTCTAACCTCACAGACTATTCCTGTGGCATTCTCCAGAGCCATTAACTACGCTCTGTAATTATAGCGGGAGATCTAGACACACTCTGGCAGATGGCTATCTGATGATGTATGTTATCAATGGTCAGCTCAGCCCAGCACTCATCAGTGTTCATAAGTGATAAGAGCAGACTTTGGCCATTTGGCCCATCAAGTCTACTCCGCCATTCACTCATGGCTGATCTATCTCTCGGTCCTAACCCATTCTCATGCCTTCTCCCTATAACCCATGACACCCGTATTAATCAAGAATGTATCTATCTCTGCTTTACATGCAGGAACACTTCCGCTAGGACACTCTTGAAAGTGTTCAAGGGTGAAAATGCATGTGGGTGCACACCTACCACTGTTGCACCAACAATCCTGATGAAATAGTATATTTATTTTTGTTATCTATCTATATATCTATAGACTAAGTGGACCCGTTGGGTCCCATCATCACACGGGAGGGCTGGTCCCCCAACGCAATATTCCACCTCTCCACCAATTCCAATATTGCTGGCCAGTGGGGGGGGGGGGCTTTCTGGAGCGCTAGTATGGGTGTTGTGTGCTGAAGGGACTGGTTTCCTGAGGCTAGTATGGACATTGTGAGCCAAATGGATTCTTGGGCTGGCGGCTGTCACTCAAGCCTGTTGTGCTGGCAGCTCACTCACTCACAGCTGGTGGGCTCACAGTTGACTCACAGCTATTCCTTGAAATTCTATTTCGAGCAGGGTGCAAGGCCACCAAATTCAAGTGCAGTTTCATACCACTTCAAGCAGGGTGCAAGGCCACCAAATTCAAGTGCAGTTTCATTCCATTTCAAGCAGGGTGCAAGGCCACTAAAGACAGCGAGTCGTGACCTCTCCCTACCCCATCTTGCAGAGACTGAGCCACGCCCACACTTCCGGATATTACAGCCCCCCCTCTCCCACCAGAAGGGGCGTGGCCTTAATGGTGTGATTGACAGGAGAGAGAATCTCAACATTTTTTTAAACACTAATAACTCTTTTATTTTTCATCGATGGGAAAAATCCCCGGCACCTGATGAGCGGAGGGGGACTCTGAGTAAGATGGCCAAAAATCACAGCCGTACGTAGTAGCGTTTTTTCTAAAATCAATATATAGCACAAACAGGAAGTGGTCAAGATTAGACTTTTAATTATAAATAAGGCAAGGCAAACTTTAATTAGCAAGGCTACTTTAATTAGGCAAGGCAACTTTAATTAGGCAAGGCAGCATTAATTACGCAAGGCAGCTTTAATTAGGCAAGGCAGCTTTAGCACTTTCAAACCAAAGGCAAGGCAGCTTTAGCACTTTCAAACCAAAGGCAAGGCAGCTTTAGCACTTTCAAACCAAAGGCAAGGCAGCTTTAGCACTTTCAAACCAAAGGCAACACAGCTTTGGCACTTTCAAACCAAAGGCAACACAGCTTTAGCTCTTTCAAACCGAAGACAAGGCAGCTTTTACACTTTCAAACCAAAATACACTTTTGCATTTTCAAACTACATTTTCAAACCACATTAAGGGCACTGACAGGCCAGTAAAACCACTCAGTTTCGTAGACATCTGTTCAGTGTTATTCACAGCTCAGACAGAAAATTGAGACCTCTCACTCTCCCATCTTGCAGAGAACTGTGGCACCTCCACACTTCCGGGTTTTATAGTCCCTCCGGAAGGGGCGTGGCCTTCAGGAGAGAGAATCTCAACATTTTTAAAACACTAATAACTCTTTTATTTTTCATCGATGGGGAAAATCCTCTTGTCCTGCACAGCGGAGGGGGACTATGAGTAAGATGGTCAAAAATCACAGCTGTACGTGGTAGCGTTTTTTCTAACATCAATATACAGTGCAACAGGGTCAAGATTAGACTTTTAATTATATAGAAGGCAAGGTAACTTTAATTCTGCAAGGCAACTTTAATTAGGCAAGGCAACTTTAATTAGGCAAGGCAACTTTAATTATGTAAGGCAACTTTAATTAGGAAAGGCAGCTTTAATTAGGCAAGGCAGCTTTAATTAGGCAAGGCAGCTTTAGCACTTTCAAACCAAAGGCAACACTGCGTTAGCACTTTTCAAACCAAAGGTAACACAGCTTTAGCACTTTCAAACCAAAGGCAACACAGCTTTAGCACTTTCAAACCAAAACACACTTTGCATTTTCAAACTACATTTTCAAACCACATCAAGGGCACTGACAGGTCAGTAAAACCACTCAAGAATAGACTTTTAATTATATAGAAGGCAAGGCAAATTTAATTAGGCAAGGCAACTTTAATTAGGCAAGGCAACTTTAATTGGGCAAGCAGCTTTAATTAGGCAAGGCAGCTTTAGCACTTTCAAACAAAAGGCAAGGCAGCTTTAGCACGTTCAAACCAAAGCAAGGCAGCTTTAGCACTTTCAAACCAAAGGCAACACAGCTTTAGCACTTTCAAACCAAAGGCAACACAGCGTTAGCACTTTCAAACCAAAGGTAACACAGCTTTAGCACTTTCAAACCAAAACACACTTTTGCATTTTCAAACTACATTTTCAAACCACATTAAGGGCACTGACAGTCAGTAAAACCACTCAAGATTAGACTTTTAATTTATAGAAGGCAAAGCAACTTTAATTAGGCAAGGCAACTTTAATTAGGCAAGGCAACTTTAATTGGGCAAGGCAGCTTTAATTAGGCAAGGCAGCTTTAGCACTTTCAAACAAAGGCAAGGCAGCTTTAGCACTTTCAAAACAAAGGCAAGGCAGCTTTAGCACTTTCAAACCAAAGGCAACACAGCTTAGCATTTCAAACCACAAACACCACTTTTGCATTTTCAAACTACATTTTCAAACCACATTAAGGGCACTGACAGGTCAGTAAAACCACTCAAGATTAGACTTTTAATTTATATAGAAGGCAAGCAACTTTAATTAGCAAGGCAACTTTAATTAGGCAAGGCAACTTTAATTGGGCAAGGCAGCTTTAAATTAGGCAAGGCAGCTTTAGCACTTTCAAACCAAAGGCAAAGCAGCTTTAGCACTTTGAAACAAAGGCAAGGCAGCTTTAGCACTTTCAAACCAAAGGCAAGGCAGATTTAGCCCTTTCAAACCAAAGTCAACACAGCTTTAGCACTTTAAAACCAAAGGCAACACAGCTTTAGCACTTTCAAACCAAAGGCAACACAGCTTTAGCACTTTCAAGCCAAAGGCAACACAGCTTTAGCACTTTCAAACCAAAGGCAACACAGTTTTAGCACTTTCAAACCAAAGGCAACACAGCTTTAGCATTATCAAACCAAAACACACTTTTCCATTTTCAAACTGCATTTTCAAACCACATTAAGGGAACTGACAGGTCAGTAAAACCACTCACAGTTTATTAGACATGTATTCAGTGTTATTTACAGCTCAGACTGAGAATTGCGACCACTCACTCCCCCATCTTGTAGAGAACTTAGGCACCTCCACATTTCCGGGTTTTATATTCCCTCTGGAAGGGGCGTGGCCTTCAGGAGAGAGAATCTCAACATTTTTCAAATCACTAAATAACTCTTTTATTTTTCATCGATGGGAAAAATCCTCTTGTCCTGCGCAGCTGAAAGGAAGTGGTCAAGATGAGACTTTTAGTTATCTATCTATCTGTTTGTTTGTCTGTCTGTCTGTCTGTCTGTCTGTCTGTCTGTCTGTCTGTCTGTCTGTCTGTCTGTCTGTCTGTCTGTCTGTCTGTCTGTCTGTCTGTCTGTCTGTCTGTCTGTCTGTCTGTCTGTCTGTCTGTCTGTCTGTCTGTCTGTCTGTCTGTCGGTCTGTCGGTCTGTCGGTCTGTCTGTCTGTCTGTCTGTCTGTCTGTCTGTCTGTCTGTCTGTCTGTCTGTCTGTCTGTCTGTCTGTCTGTCTGTCTGTCTGTCTGTCTGTCTGTCTGTCTCTAATACTCCCATCTTGTTTGTTTCTATATTTATTTCTATATTTGTACTTATATTTGCACAAAAAACGTATACCATAGCTCTACAATCTTTGCATCACCTTACTTACCATTGTCCTGTGATGTATGAAAACTAAATTTCCTTCAGAATGATGCCATATTTTACGTTATTCACGTTTAAAACTTGAAAAAAAAAACACTTAAAAAAAACAACGCCTCCACGGGCATGTTTCCTTCCATTTTTCTGCAGCGCCGGGTCCGAAAGGAAGGAAAGCGTGGGGAGCGAGTGGAGCGGGAACCAGGGCAAGCCCACGTGGAGGGAGGAGCGCCAACCGGGGCTGCTACTCTGGGCCCACGGGGAGGGACAGGAGCGGGACCCGGGGCAAGGAGGCGACAGCGCTGCTGCTCCGGGACTGCGGGGAGGGAGAGGAGCGGCAGCTGGGGCACTCGGCCTCTCCCTCCTCCTCCCCTGGCCCCATGCCATTTGGCCAAACCCCCCCAACAGCCCCTGCCTCGAGGAGCAGCACTGGGCCCACAGGGAGGGAGAGCGCAGGGAGGGAGAGGAGCGGGACCTGGGGCAAGGAGTTGGAGCCGGTGCGGGCCGGCGACCCGCCCGCGGGGAGGGATAGGAGCAGCAACCCGGGGCAAGGACATTTTCATTGTGGGGGCTGGGATAGGGGGGAGGTGAGGAGTGGGGGAGCAGGGAGGGAAAGGGGTTATGGAGGGAGGGAGGGAGTGACTGAGGGTTGGGGAAAGGAGAGGGAGGGAGAGGTGAGGGAGGGAGTGGGGGAGGGAAGGAGGAGAGGGGAAAGAATAGGGAGAGTCAAGAGGAGGGGGAGGGAATGCTGGGGGATGAGGGGGAATGGAGCAGGATAGGGGTAGGAAGAGGGATGGCGAGGCACAGTTGTGGAGGGTTGCCGTGACTCGCATCCCAACAAAGATCTCTGGCGTCACAATGGGAACCCATCAGCCGCGCCTGCGCAGTTGGGGCTATGGGTGAGTGGTGGAATATTGCGTTCGGGGACCAGCCCTTCCATGTGACAGGGACCTAATGGGCCTCACTTGGTCTAATACTTGTTAAAAAGTGTTATGTTCATTGCCCAGGTTTTTACACATCATGTTTTTACTTCTATATCTGTATTATAGCTAATGTCTATTTGGATTGCTAAATTGCAAACAGACTTGCAATTTTAATAAGGGATAGCAATGAGAACATGGAATGCTAGGTAAAAGAAGAGACATTAGTCTTTGGTAGATAGAGCTAAATATGCATGAGAATACAGGCTGCTGATTGTAACCTACTCCTGAAATTTGATTCCAATAAAGTCACCCAAACACATTGCATGACCACTCAATAACGCACATCCTTCAGTCCTGCAAAATATAACAGCAGTAGCTCACAAAGAAAGGTTGTGCTGCATTATTCCTTAATATGTTGGGGTGGGGGGGGGGGGGGGGAGAAATGTTGTTGGAGAAAGAGATGCAACCCAAAATACACTGATTGCATTGTGCTCTGGGATCAAGGCCATCGCCAGCAACTTCCAACCTTCAAGATTGAAACCAAGGTGTGACAGCTACTAAAAAACGAATTGCTGTCAATTTTATCCACAATATTTCAGAATAATTGATATGGGATTTAAGTTGGACTGTACTACGTCTACTGGTTGACATAACTGTCAGAAGAGAAGAAAAAATGAAAATATTGAACATTACTCTTCCCAATATATGAGGAAAACTGCAAATTGAATACTTGGGAATTTACTGAAATATGGGAGATAATATTTTAAGTCGATTTGAATGAACCACTGTTAGGCAGCTTAAATAGTAAGATTAAATGAGAACTTACCAGTTTGAAGTTTGATCTTTATTTTATGAGGAGTTACGTTGAGGGATTACCTGAAGAACCCACCAGCCCGCTTGCGCGTCAATCTTCAAAGCAGCAGTGTAAAATCACAGACAACAGTTGTTGAACTAAACATAGTAAGATTAGAGAAAACTAGAATACCAGCTGACCTTTATGATAGAGGGTTGGGAGTGGATGGCACGTAATCCCTCAACGTAACTCCTCATAAAATAAAGATCAAACTTCAAACTGGTAAGTTCTCGTTTAATCTTACTATTTTACTTCGGAGTCACGTGAGTGACTACGTGAAGATTTCAAAGCTCTGTGATTTCATGCCATGGAAACGAGTCCATGCGTCACACACTGTGTTAATTGACCAAGGAGGAGTGGAAATACAATGCATTCAGACATGACAGAGTTTTAAAGCATGCTGATGCTTTTATTTACAAAAATAAAATAGTAATGACCCCTAATATCTCGGGGTAAATTATAAGACAGAATAGTAAGATTAAACGAGAACTTACCAGTTTGAAGTTTGATCTTTATTTTATGAGGAGTTACGTTGGTGATTACGTGAAGAACCCCGTCAGGGCGCATGCGCGTCAATCTTCAAAGCAGCGGTATGAAATCACAGACAAAACCATAATTGAAGTAACATATTAAGATGATCAACATGAGAACTACCATTATGACCTTTTTTCTATGAGAGAGGGTTGGGCGTGGCGGGCACGTAATCACCAACGTAACTCCTCATAAAATAAAGATCAAACTTCAAACTGGTAAGTTCTCGTTTAATCTTACTATTTTACTTCGGAGTCACGTGAGTGACTACGTGAAGATTTTAAAGCTCTGTGATTTTTATGCCGCAGATCAAAATCCCGGCTTCTCACTGCATCGATTGACTGAGTATCATCAATAATGCTGTAAACATGACATTGCATATCATGCAAAAACAAAACAGTTTTATTTTTGGTCATAAAACAACCAATAAACCCTCTTAATGTAGGGCAACAAACGAAACAGAATGAAACAGTATTGAAAACAGACTTTAAACAATAGCAACAGCATTCAATATTGAGTTAGCAAACAGCCCTCCATCGGCAATCGGCCGATGGTAGTATTGCTGAAACACAAGTTCATTTTTCCAACCTGCGGCTTTTAATATATGGTCGATGGGAACATCCATCGCCCTGGCCGCGGATGTTGCTACTGCGCTAGTGGAATGAGATGTAAACACATAAATGTTAATTCCTGCCTGAACCAACTCTTGCTTTAACCACCTTGAGATAGTCTGAACTGCCACTCTTTTATGTTGGCTTTTTGTAACTGACAAATAATCCTGTTTCTTCTTGTCTTAAAGCCCTTGTGGCTTCAATGTAATGTAACAAATGTGTCCTTACACATAAACATGGAGCCGTAGGATATGCTGAGAACACAATCTTAAAACCTGTCACACCTGGCCTGCTTTGTTTGAGCAGGTCAGAAATATAAAACAGAACATTCTCTGTATTCACTTCCATTCATTGGGGAACATTGGGGAACATTAGAGGAAGATGACTGACTTTGGTGCCTTCCCTCACAGTGGCTAACTTTGATTCTGCTGCGTGGGGATGTTTTATGTTGAACTCTATCGTGTGTTGTGTTCTTTATTTTTATTGTATGACTGTATGGTGACCACACATTTCACTGTGCCAACTGGCACATGTGACAATAAATGTATCTTGTATCTTGTATCTTGTATTCTCTCGAACTGAAGTTTTTTGGAAAGTCTGCACTCTCTGTACTGACACCAATGCCATTAGCATAGCCAATTTCATGGTTAATTTTAACAAAGTTATAGCCGTGACAGGGACCCAATGACGAAGTATGTTACGAACAACGCTTACCTCGCAGATTACCATATACCTAGGCTTAGGCGGTTTGGAATTAGATTCCTTTCATCAACCTAGATATGAGAGGGTGAGAACCTATACTTTGTGTCTGTGTACATATTACAAGATATGCGGACAAAGCACTTCTAGCTGTATTGATAGCAGTATAGCTGAGACCTTCATCATAATAAAGTGTAGATAAATTCTAACACATTTTCAATAACTACAGTATCATATTGAATATTCTTTTGAACACATCAAAGGGAACCAAAGGGTTGAATCAGGCAATTTGGTATCACCAAAACCCCTGAAGCGGCATCCTGCTTGATTTTCTCAAACACCGACCTATGAGGCAGAATGGTGGGAAAATGTACACAAACATATCATCCCAATTTAGTGAAAAAACATCAATTGCCACTGCCCCTGGATCTGGTGCCTATGAAACATATTTTGGCCTTCCATATAGAAGTACTATGTTCTTGAACACATCCTGGTTCCACATCCACTCTGTGTTATGATGGAATTTTCGTGAGCTGCCATCTGGTACTACATTAAGTTTCCCTGGCAGATAGATAGCTCCAATCCAAATCTCTCTATCCCTACTCCAGGTCCAATTGTATTTGCCAACCTGTCACATGATAACGATTTGATTCCACCCATGTGATTCATATCAGCAACTGCTGCAGTGTTGTCTATTTTGCACTGCACATGCAAACTAGCTTAGTTAGTGCCATAAGCCTTGAGTCCATAAAATACTCTTGGTTAATTCCCCATGTATGCAGAAGCAATGTTCATCTGTCTCCACCGCTGGATCTTGTATCAGTAGCACCCTACCCAAGTGCTCTGACATCTGTCTGCAAATCATGGAAGCTTGGTCCAATAACACTTTGGAACTACTAGTGGACACATGCTGAATCCACCATTGTACATCAGCAACAGCCTCTATTGATGGAAGCATAGGTCTATTATAATGACCCCAATGTATCCTCAATGCTTGTTCCTTTGACCTTTGTAATTGTAGATAATAAAGTGGCCATATTGAACTGCTGGAAATGCTGCCAGCCATTACCACAGCAGTGGCATTAAACGAGTATTTTGTATCAGTCTTCACCATAGAAGACACAAAAAATATTCCAACGCTGGATAAACAGGGGGCAGTAGGAATGGAGGAGCTAAATACTATTAAGATCACCAAGGAGGTGGTATTAGGGAAATTAATGAGACTGAAGGAGGATAAATCCCCTGGGCCTGATGGATTACATCCAAGGGTCTTGAGGGAGATAGCGGTGGGGATTGTGGATGCATTGGTGATAATTTTCCAAAACTCCCTGGAGGCAGGAACGGTCCCAGTGGATTGGAAAATGGCCAATGTAACACCTATATTTAAAAAAGGAAGTAAACAGAAGGCGGGTAACTATAGACCGGTTAGTCTAACATCGGTGGTGGGTAAAATGTTAGAGACAATTATTAAAGAAACACTAACGGGGCACTTGGATAAACATGACTTCATCGGACAGAACCAGCATGGTTTTATGAAGGGGAAGTCCTGTTTAACGAATCTGCTCGAATTCTTTGAGGAAGTAACAACCCGGGTGGATAAAGGGGAACCGGTGGATGTGGTATACTTGGACTTCCAAAAGGCTTTTGACAAGGTGCCACATAAGAGACTATTGCTAAAAATAAAAAATTATGGGATTGGGGGTAATATATTAGCATGGGTAGAGGATTGGCTAACAAATAGGAAACAGAGAGTGGGGATAAATGGTTCATACTCGGGATGGCAACCGGTAACTAGCGGGGTTCCGCAAGGGTCGGTGCTGGGACCCCAGTTGTTCACAATTTATATAAATGATTTGGAGGAGGGAACCAAGTGTAATATATCAAAATTTGCGGACGATACAAAAATGGGAGGAAAAGTAGGGGATGAGGAGGATAGGAAGAGTCTGCAAAAGGATATAGATAAGCTAGGTGAGTGGGCAACAACTTGGCAGATGAAATTTAATACTAATAAATGTGAAGTCATTCACTTTGGGAAAAAAAATGATAGGGCAAGTTATTTTCTAAATGAGGTGGAGCTGCGTTGTAATGCAACGCAAAGAGATCTAGGGGTAGTAGTACATGAATCACTAAAAGTTAGTATGCAGGTACAGCAAGCAATCAGGAAGGCCAATGGAGTTTTGGCCTTTATTGCTAGGGGGATTGAGTATAAAAACACGGAGGTCTTGCTGCAGCTGTACACAGTATTAGTGAGACCACATTTGGAATACTGTGTACAGTTCTGGGGTCCATACTTAAGAAAGGATGTACTGGCCCTGGAGGCAGTGCAGCGAAGGTTTACAAGATTAATTCCTGCAATGAGGGGATTGACATATGAGGAAAGGTTAAGTAGGCTGGAACTCTACTCTTTGGAGTTTAGAAGAATGAGAGGCGATCTCATTGAAACATATAAGATCGTGAGGGGCCTTGATCGGGTGGATGCACCGAGGATGTTCCCAATGATCGGGGAAACTAGAACTAGGGGACATAGTTGTAGAATAAGAGGGGGCTCTTTTAAAACTGAGATGAGGAAGAACTTCTTCACCCAGAGGGTGGTTAATTTATGGAATTCACTGCCCCAGGGAGCAGTGGAAGCAGAAACATTAAATATATTTAAATCTAAAATAGATGGTTTTTTAGCTGCCAAGGGGATAAGGGGCTACGGGGAGAGGGCAGGGATATGGACCTAGGTATGGTTAGTATAGTAAGACCTGAGTGATCTCCTGGACAAGTGTCGATCGCCTGGATTGGGGTCGGAGAGGAATTTCCCGGATTTTTTTCACGAATTGGACCTGGGTTTTTATCCGTTTTTTTGCCTCCCCCAGGAGATCACGCGGTTCTTGGGGTGGAGAGGGGTGATAGCGATATAAAGGGGAGGGTAGTGTCTTGTGTTCTGTGTCTTGTGTCTACTGTTTGTGGGTAAGGGTGTCTGTTTAGTGTTCAGCCATGAGCGAATGGCGGTGCGGGCTCGATGGGCCTGGTGGTCTACTCTCGCACCTACTTTCTATGTTTCTATGTTTCTATGTTTCTTGTCACCTGGCTAATTGAAGGCTGTGTGTTAGCAATTAACTTGATATAGCTCTTAATTAGCTGTACCCTTTTTTGCCTGGGCAAGGTCACAATGATGTTGATTAAGTCCATTGTGAACCCAACTAGTCAATTTGTGTCACAGGTATAAATTTAGATTCCTCAGAATAGCTTATAAAGCCCAATTAAAAATTGTTTTTTACCAACTGCCACTGATGCTTCAGCTGTTTCCTTTGATTGTCCTACAATCAAGATATTATCTAGCTAAACCATGATCACATGACCTTGACTTCTCTTCATGCCTAGAATAGGTTTTAACAACTTTGTAATCCCTCTAGGAGCTGAAGACAAACCATTAGGCAGTGGATTGTATTGGCATAATTCCCATCCAGCTGAATTTTAAATCTTCTATCCTGCAAATGAACAGACACTTAATCCGCATCTTTAAGATCTCCTTCACAAACGTTTCCATCTTAAAATGTCTATACCGTACAAAAGGGTTAAGCCTATTCAGGTCTGTATAATTCTGCTTCCCCCCATCCTTTTTTGGTCTGGGAAAAATATTGGACACAACCTGATGGCTTTGGTAAACTGCCTTAGCAATTACACCTTTATTACATAAGGTTGCAAGTTCCAGCTGAACTTCCAATTATTCAGTGATACTGAAGTCAAACTCCTTTTTTGGAACATGTTGCATGGGTAAATCAGAATTTGCATTTAAGCTTTATTCGATGCCCTTGAATAACCTTCAGTATAAACATATCTGAGGTAAACATTTAATTGTATCACATTAGATCTGTCTACATGAGAACCAGACCCTCTTACCTCCTTACCACCTGGCATTCTTCCCCGGCCTTGAGCTGGATATCTCACCTCCGTGGCGGTGCTACAGCCGAACGCCAACTGCGCTGCATTGTAGCTGGACTCGTCCCTTGCCCGGACCAGTCTGCTCCCTTATAGGGATACTTCCGCTTTGGTGAATATGTGGCTGGCTTCTTAGCCTCCTCCTCCAGCTCCTTCACCTGCTGTGCGAAATCCTCGCCAAACAGCTGTGCCGGTTGCACTGTGCCAGGCTGGCAGAGTGAAGCATATTTATCATTGATGGTTGGTCTAATCGCATCTTGCGGAGGCAGTTGATCTCAAAGTGGGCACTCCACAATAGCGCCTTTTGTTGTAATTTGTCATGGCCTCTCCATCCACCATCCTGGCAAAGCTCGTTATACCAGATGCCAGCAACTTTAAAAATATGCTGGAGCTTCACGTGCTCCTGGGCTTTCATTAGTATGCCCATCTTGCCCCAATTCTTCCTGTTCCCAACAGGAACTTTTAACTGTCCTCAGTTGATTGGGGCTTCATACTTCGTTACTGTCTCATCCATTGTCAGCTCCTGTAGCTGATGTGAGACTTGGTAATTTATGCTGGTGGCAAGTTCCTCACCCAGAGGCTCACCACCATCCGACGACATGGCAAACCGTGCTGCACACGGTGTCAGCTCTGGCAGCTGCCTGCCCTCCCTTTGGATGTCGTCGGACTCAGGGTCAGAGCGTATCTGCCCTTCTGCACTCACCTCTAGCAAAGAGGGTGCTTTCAAGCAGGCCTCTACTAGGCACTGCCAGCGGAGCCGTCCCCACGGCCTCCCGCCTGCACAACTCCTCCTGGAGTATGGCTTTATGAAGCAGGCCTCTCCTAGGCACTGCCAGCGGAGCCTTCCCTAAGGCTTCCCGCCTGCACTACTCCTCCTGGAGTGTGGCTTTATGAAACAGAACCTCTCCTAGACACTGCCAGTGGAGCCTTCTCTATGGCTTCCCACCTGCACTACTCCTCCTGGAGCGTCTCTGTGGAGCAGCCCCTGTATGAGCTGCTCCTTTTAGATAACCGCTGGGGAACGGTATCCTGTCCCCGACGGGACTCTCGTTTCCCGACTCTACGGAGTCTTTAGCCCTGACAGACTTGGCGTATGCCGACCGCGCGACTGGCGTTGGCTGTGTACCCGGCTGGGCACTTTGCCAAGTCTGTCGCCGCACCGATACCGGCTTGCGACTCCCCCGAGGTGACAGGCTGCCTTTCAGAGACTGCGTCCCGCAGCTCTCTCTCTCCTTGTCGGCAGCAGCCTGCACCTCTTCCTTGTTCCTGTATATGGGGGGAAAAAACAGACAGAAACAATTTATTTACTTTTTTCTAACTCCTCCAAAGTCTCCCCGACTTTGGTGGAGCTGTATTTACTCACGTTGCAGAAGGAGCTCCAAGCTCCCGCTGCCGTTGTCGCCAATGTGTCCGACGTAATGACGCGCATGCGCCCTGACGGGGTTCTTCACGTAGTCACTCACGTGACTCCGAAGTAAAATTTAAAATAGAATCTGCAAACACCCCTGGCTTGGCAATGGGTTTGTCATAGAATATCTGCAAAGTTCTTTCCCTAGACCATCCTTCACCCGCAAGGATGTGGTCTGTAAGAACTTCCAACCCTTTCGCTGCCGATGTCGAAGCAGCCCTAGTGAAGTGAGATTTTAAAACATCAGTGTCCACACCTGCACAAGCCAACACCTGTTTTAGCCACCTTTGATGGTTTGCACTGACACCCTTCTGTGAGGTTTCTTATGACTGATAAGTAATGCCAATTCAGTGCCTCTGAGGTTTTTTGTGACCTTGATATATTGTAGCAAATGAGTGACTACATAAACGAAGGTCCACGGGATATGCTACGAATTCCAATCTGAGACCTGACGCCCCTGGTCTGCTCTGCTTAGTTAATTCATACACATAGAAAGTTATTTTATTGGCAGACATTATCATTGTGTCCAGTCGCAATTTATGTAGTGACTGGACCCGTTGCGCCAAAACTAGCGCCATAAGCATAACTACTTTAAAAGTTAGCTTGACCAGTGACAGGGATGTTGCTGGAGTCCACCCCCGAAACAGCGTCAGTACAGTGCTTACATCCCAAATTTCAGAGTACCTAGACCTGGGAGGATTGGTGTTTAAAATACGCTTCATTAGTCTTGACACCAGTGGGTGAGACCCAACAGCGTGGTGTCCCAATCCTAGCCATAATTATGATGATAGTGCATTTCTGGCACAATTAACTCAGCCCTTCATCAAAATAAAGACTGGACAAAACTCTAACACATCTGTCACATGTGCTGTGTTATACATGATGTTAAACCGTGAGCAGAACTTCTCCCATTTCCTAATAAAGGAGATGTACTGTCTTTTGGTGGTATCCCTCCAAGCTGCTGTGATCATGTCCAAGGTTCGATCCGTCAGTCCAAGCCCAAGGAAAGGTCTCTTCAGACTCTGCAAATTAATAAATTTATCCGGTCATGGCATGGGTGACTTCCCCCTGTTACAGGATGAACCAGCAAATCATAGCGCTTGGAAACGGTCATACAAGGTTCTGATATCATTCCCAGAACCAAAGGGAACCATGGCTGAGTAGGCCAGTCGGGTACTACCAAGATACCTGACGCAGAGTCTTGTTGGATCTTTTGCAAGACCCAACTGATGAAGCAGAAGGGAGGAAATGCATAGAAAAACAATCCTTCCCAGTGTAGCGAGAACGCATCCATTGCCACTGCCCCAGGGTCTGGCTCCCATGCAACATACTTTGGCAATTGGTGATTAAGCCTGGATGCGAATAGATCGATATCTGGCGTACCATACCGAGCAATAATGTCGGTGAAAACTTTGCGGTCCAACATCCATTCGATGTTGTCATTAGATTTTCGTGACCTGGTGTCCGCCACTATATTAAGCTTACCTGGAAAGTAGGTAGCTGACATCCAAATGTTTCTTTTAATCCACCAGTTCCAAATAAGGTTAGCCAAATTATCACAGGATACTGACTTAATTCCACCCATGTGATTAATATATGCCACCACAGTGGTGTTGTCAACCTGAAGTTGAACGTGTAAATGATGCATTTCTGTACAGTAAGCCTTTAGCCTGTAAAATGCACCCAACATTTCTAAATAATTAATATCATGTGACTTGAACAATGATGATTCATGCACATCCCATCTGCCACCGCAACTAGAGATGGTATTAGTAGCACCCCAACCTTGGGCGCTAGCATCAGTTTGTAAAATAATCGAAGGACTGCTGACTACAATGGTATTGGAACAATGCCGAATGTTGAGTATCCACCATTGCAATTCAGAAATAGCACTGGCTGGTAACCGCATAGGTCGGTCAAAATGACCAGCATGATTTTTGAGTGCTTGTACCCTTGCACGTTGTAATTTTTTGATAATGCAAGGGTCCAAACTGTGCGGCTGGAAATGCCACCACTAACTTGTCAATTTCCCTGGCTACTTGTCGAATAGATGGCTGCTCAACAACCACAAGGTTGTAACAGGCCTCTACTATTTCAAATCTCTTGCCCCAGGGCAGTCACAGACATGTGAAGAGAGTTAATAGTAAACCCTAAATAATCAATCAACGTGGATGGTGTCAACTTAGATTTATCTGGATGGATGAGAAACCCCAATTTCTCACACAAGAGTTTAGTGGCTGAAACAGCTAATTTTGCTAATTCCAGAGTTTTCCCAATGATTAAAATATCATCTAGGTATGCCATGACAATATATTTTTGAGCTCTAAGAAGTGCAAGTGCCGGTTTTAATATTTTGGTAAACAATCTGGGGGCTGATGTTAACCCATTAGCCAATGCTTTGAACTGCCACAGTTGCCCCATCCAGTTAAACTTCAAATACCTCCAGTGATCCCTATGAATGGGTACCGAATAGTATGCATCTTTGAGATCGATGCATGCCATAAAGCATCCTTTGGAAATCAAATGTTTAGCAGTAACAAAAGTTTCCATTTTAAAATGTTTATACTGCACAAAAGCATTAAGCTCAGACAAATCCAGGATGATGCGGCATCCACCATCTTTCTTTCTCCTTGTAAAGATATTAGAAACAAATTTGTGAGAGTCATGCCGTGACCTCTCAACTACCCCTTTTGAATGCAACTTCAATATTTCTGCATGCACAACCAAACCTTCCTGATGTGAAAGCCTAAACGTTCGGTTCGGTGCATTCTGAGTGGGTGGTAACGAATTATGAAGGAACTCAATTTTATACCCCTGTACACTGTGCAGTATAAATGGGTCAGAGGTTATAGAACTCCACGCATTCCAAGACAAGTGTAACCTTCCATCAACGTGTAAATAATCTACACACCCCATGTTCCGGAAGGAACCAGACCCACCTACCTCCATGGTTACTAGTGGGTTTATGTTTATTTCTTCCGCCCCCGAGTCCTGGGGGGTAGAGGTGCTGGAATGTGGGAATAGCGCATCTTCCAAGAAGGCAATTCTGGGCCTTGGCCGAAAAAAGACCTTTGTCCAGGATATGCGGCCTTCGAGTTTTCACCAGCCTCAGGATACCGTTTTCTGCTGGTGGATGCATAGGGGTGCTGCCGCCGAAATTGAGGGGTCTTGCAGGTTGACGGCGGCTTCATCAGCCCGACAGCTTTTGCCTCCTCATCAAGGTCCTTGACCTGTTTCGGTAGGTTTTCCCCGAATAACAAATTGGGCGGCTGGATTTTGCTCGCTTTACACAACCCCGCAAACTTGGGGTTTAGGGCAGGTCGGATGGCACTTGCTGCTCATCCGACAATGGTCCTGCATCGACAGACCTGGCAAACGCCGTTATGCCCGAAGCCAGTAATTTGAGAATTTTTTGGATCTTGATTTCTTGGGCCCTGATGCCCCCTCCAATGTATCCCCAAATTGAATTATTAACTGCTGGGACATTTAGCGAAGCGCAGTTTGCAGGTGCCATGTATTTGGCAGCTGTTTCAGTCATCACCTGCTCCTGCAGATGGTGGAAGGTAAGATAATTAATACTCGCAGCCAGCTGTTCCTACAACGGCTCCCCTGTTTGTGAAGGGACTGCAAATCTGGAAACCATGGTAGGTAGATTCAGAGCTTCGTGCACCCCAAACACATTTGAACCTTCTTCAGCCATTCTTCCGAATTCGGAGTCAGCCCAGTACTGACTCCGTACGCTCCCCTCCGTGGAGAGGGAGACACTGTGCAGCCCTGCACCAGGCGCTGCCGTGGGCTTCCGAGGAGACCCATGCTGACCCTGCTCCAACTGCTGGAGCATGTCATGCTGGAGCATTTTCTCCATTAAACGCTCCATTCGAGATAAGCGCCCTAGGGCGCTATCTGCCGAGGGAAGTGAGTCTTCCCAGCCTGACTCATCCGAGTCCACAGGCCTATCCGATTTGCGTTTGGATTTACCCCCTTTCTGGGGAACCACCTCTGATTCTAAGGGTACCAAGTCGGAGGTCACTGACTGCATTGTCAGCGACTCAGGTGGAGAATTTGACCGCCGCTGGCTGCCCGCACTTCCGCGGTCCTCCGCAGCCTGTTTTGCCACGGCCCGTTTGGACTTAGCCCTTAATTTGTCCATAGAAACTGGAAATCCAACATTCTGTAAACGAAATTGTAGAACAAAACGACCTCAGAATAAGTAAAACTTACCTGGAGTGCCTTTGTAAACTTACCGCTGTAGGAGCAACGCGCCTACCAGCCGGTTGCTGCGCCATGCGTTAGACGATATGACGTGCATGCGGGCTGGCGGGTTCTACACGTGGTCACTCACGTGACTCCAAAGTAAAATTATACACTAAATAAACCCTCTCATGTGGGATCCCTCAAACCAAGTAAATGCATTTATAAGTAAGCTTAAATGAAGAAGTATTCCTCAGCAGAATATTTATTTCCGATTGAAATAGGAGTGATTTTTCTTTTATCGCTCCCTTCTTTTATCGCTCAGTTGCTAAAGGAAGATGTTTGATATTTTTGATCGAAGAAGCATGTGGCCAACCAGGTACAACAATTGTGGGCAAGTGAAGTTGCTTGCCATGCTTTGTTTCCCTGTCACATTTCAGTCAGATGTGGCTTGAGAGGAGTCCTTGAATGCTTCAGCATTGTGCACATCTCTGTCAACATTGGGAAAATGCTACAGTAGTTTCCTGCACCAAGACAACAGAAGCAATGGGAAAATATTGAGAAAATGGGGAAGCTAATTAGAACAGCCCAATTAAATAAATAAACTGTTGGCAAATGTGTTATTCATTTTAAGTGGTTTGCTTTCTATTTTGTTTTTGCCTATCTACTTCGCATATCTTAATTCTGAAGTGGTGCGATGATTTCCATTGGCGAGTCATTTGGGAATTTACTGGCTGTAAATGATTGATTAAACAGATGTGTCAGTGGATATGCCAAATGATATTCCAAGTGCTCTTGAACTTGAGAGCACAGATTAAAGAAAACTTTTTTTCCTGTGGGCTGTTGGAAACCCTTTCATCTTTTTTCGATGCAAACTTTCAGATTTGTTTATTTTGTGTCCTGCTTTCAATTTAAGAAGAGCATTAATTAGAGAAGAGATGAAGACTTAGTTGAAAGCCAAAGAGATTTTCTGGACTCCATGATAATGTCTATCGGCTCATTTACTGTCAAACTAGTTTTGGATGCCTCTGTTTTTAAAGATGGTGAGCACATATCTCTATATAGCCTTTATGCCATAGGGATTTCTTTTTAGGACAGAGGAGGGAAGGAAAGGAAAGTTGGTCATGGCAGCAGACAGAATTAATCATGAAAAAATTGGTGGACATTTGACACCGTGCCCACTATTATTTCCATCACTGATCGTGCTTATTATTAAGAAATGCTGATTTATTTCATTCCAATGACTCTACGTTTAGATCCAGGACACATATAGATAGCGGGCTGGGTAATACACGATCACCATCAAGCCCAAGAAACAAGCTGAGTCAGGAATATCTTACATATCATCTTAGCTTTGAGTTGTTGCTTAAAAGCATGAAGATCCTCTGTGAAGCTTTCCAATACAAAATGGCAATGTTGGGGGACTGATACTAGTGCAGATGAACAGGTGTGCAACAGTGCCAATCTCAGTGAAGGCTGCTGTCATAAAAAGCTGAATCATTACCCAACTTTCATTGTACCATGTGAAAGAAAGAACTGCAGATGCTGGTTTACACCGAAGATAGACATAAAATGTTGGAGTTACTCAGCGGGACAGGCAGTGTCACTGGAGGGAAGGAATGGGTGACATTTGGGGTTGAGTCCCTCTAATCTGAAGAAGGATCTCGACCCAAAATGTCACCCATTCCTTCTATCCAGAGATGCTGCCTGTGCGGCTGAGTTACTCCAGCATTTTGTGTCTATTTCCATTGTACCATATCTAACAAATTAAGGCAACAATGCTGATTCAAAGCCAATTGTAGATGAGTACTTTTTCAGCATTAATAAAGTCCACTTCCTCTGGCCACTACTATATCAGGAAGATTGTTTGTGTCCTCCTTAGTGATGACAGATCCAAAGTACCTGTTCAACTCATCTGCCATTTCCTTGTTCCCCATAATAAATTCACCTTTTTCGGTCTTCAAGGGTCCAACTTTGATCTTAACTAATTTTTTCCTCTTCCCATACCTAAAGAAGCTTTTACTATCCTGCTTTATATTCTTGGCTAGCTTACCTTCGTACCTCATCTTTTCTCCCCGTGTTGTCTTTTTGGTTATCTTCTGTTGTTCTTTAAACATTACCCAATCCTCTTTCTTCCCGCTCATCTTTGCTACGTTGTACTTCTTCGCTTTAATTTTTATACTGTCCCTGACGTCCCTTGTCAGCCATGGTCGTCCCTTTCTCCCCTTGGAATCTTTCTTCCTCCTAATGATGAGTCAGAGTACAGGGGGGAGACTGAATGATCAAATGGTGTCAGAAAACATAATTTACTCTCAACATCAGAAAGACTAACGAGCCGATTGTTAATTTTAGAAGGGAAAAGCTGAAGATTCACAATCCATCAATGGGTTGGCATCGGAGAGGGTCAACAACTGGGCATGGATATCACTGAAAATTTACATTGATATAATCATAAAATAAGGCCATCAACCTATCTATCACTCAACATCTATAACCTTAGCAGACTGAGGAGATTTAGTATGTCATCAAATATTTTCTTAAATCTCTACGGGTGCATGATAGAGAGCACATTGACTGGTTGCAACATGGCCTGGTTCAGCAACTTGAATGCCAAGGAAAGAAGGAGGGTACAAAGTACGGTAGACACTGCCTGGTCCATCATGGGTACTGACATCCCCACCATCAAAGGAATCTATAGGCTGCTTCAAAAAGACAGCCAGCATCATCAAAGACCCACACCACCTTGGCATAAAAAGCTGAATCATTACCCAAAGACCCACACCATCATGCAAAAGTTTTTATAGATATGTGAAGAGAAAGAGATTAGTTAAAACAAATGTAGGTCCCTTGCAGTCAGAAACAGGTGAATTGATCATGGGGAACAAGGATATGACGGACCAATTGAATAACTACTTTGGTTCCGTCTTCACTAAGGAAGACATAAATAATCTGCCGGAAATAGCAGGGGGCCGCGGGTCAAAGGAGATGGAGGAACTGAGTGAAATCCAGGTTAGTCGGGAAGTGGTGTTGGGTAAATTGAATGGATTAAAGGCCGATAAATCACCAGGGCCAGATAGGCTGCATCCCATAGTACTTAAGGAAGTAGCTCCAGAAATAGTGGATGCATTAGTGATAATTTTTCAAAACTCTTTAGATTCTGGAGTAGTTCCTGAGGATTGGAGGGTAGCTAATGTAACCCCACTTTTTAAGAAGGGAGGGAGAGAGAAAACGGGGAATTACTGACCAGTTAGTCTAACATCGGTAGTGGGGAAACTGCTAGAGTCACTTATTAAAGATGGGATAGCAGCACATTTGGAAAGTGGTGAAATCATTGGACAAAGTCAGCATGGATTTACGAAAGGTAAATCATGTCTGACGAATCTTATAGAATTTTTCGAGGATGTAACTAGTAGATAGGGGAGAACCAGTGGATGTGTTGTATCTGGACTTTCAGAAGGCTTTTGACAAGGTACCACATGAGAGATTAGTATACAAACTTAAAGCACATGGTATTGGGGGTTCAGTATTGATGTGGATAGAGAACTGGCTGGCAAACAGGAAGCAAAGAGTAGGAGTAAACGGGTCCTTTTCACAATGGCAGGCAGTGACTAGTGGGGTACCGCAAGGCTCAGTGCTGGGACCCCAGCTATTTACAATTTATATTAATGAACTGGATGAGGGAATTGAAGGCAACATCTCCAAGTTTGCGGATGACACTAAGCTGGGGGGCAGTGTTAGCTGTGAGGAGGATGCTAGGAGACTGCAAGGTGACTTGGATAGGTTGGGTGAGTGGGCAAATGTTTGGCAGATGCAGTATAATGTGGATAAATGTGAGGTTATCCACTTTGGTGGCAAAAACAGGAAAACAGACTATTATCTAAATGGTGGCCGATTAGGAAATGGGAAGATGCAGCGAGACCTGGGTGTCATGGTACACCAGTCATTGAAAGTAGGCATGCAGGTGCAGCAGGCAGTGAAGAAAGCGAATGGTATGTTAGCTTTCATAGCAAAAGGATTTGAGTATAGGAGCAGGGAGGTTCTACTGCAGTTGTACAGGGTCTTGGTGAGACCACACCTGGAGTATTGCGTACAGTTTTGGTCTCCAAATCTGAGGAAGGACATTATAGCCATATAGGGAGTGCAGAGAAGGTTCACCAGACTGATTCCTGGGATGTCAGGACTTTCATATGAAGAAAGACTGGATAGACTTGGCTTATACTCGCTAGAATTTAGGAGATTGAGATGGGATCTTATAGAAACGTACAAAATTCTTATGGGGTTGGACAGGCTAGATGCAGGAAGATTGTTCCCGATGTTGGGGAAGTCCAGGACAAGGGGTCACAGCTTAAGGATAAGGGGGAAATCCTTTAAGACCGAGATGAGGAAAAACGTTTTCACACAGAGAGTGGTGAATCTCTGGAACTCTCTGCCACAGAGGGTAGTTGAGGCCAGTTCATTGGCTATATTTAAGAGGGAGTTAGATGTGGCCCTTGTGGCTAAGGGGATCAGGGGGTATGGAGAGAAGGCAGGTACGGGATACTGAGTTGGATGATCAGCCATGATCATATTGAATGGCGGTGCAGGCTCGAAGGGCCGAATGGCCTACTCCTGCACCTATTTTCTATGTATCTATGTATCTATGCAACAATCCAGATGCTGCCTGAACTGCTGAGTTTGTCCAGCAGGTTCCTTTTCGAGGCTACTGATATGTGTTCTCTCTCAAAATGTACCTTAATATCACAAAGCACGAAGAGTCTTTTGCATACACACAAACTAAGATATAGATGAGCAGTCATCCCACATCTGAGAATAATTAAGGGTCAATATTGACATTAAAAAAAATATTCTGACATGTAAATCAAAAAAATATAGCAGTTTTTTTTTTGCTGAAGCATTTCTGGTGCTCTATTTCTGTAGTAGAGATTATAACCAGGTCTTTAGAGGAAAGTAAAGTGCTGACATTATTAGACGATTTTGCTGTGTAACTATAATCTTTTATTTGCATTTCAGATTAATGGCACTATTGTGGTTTCACTAATGGGGTCAAACAGACCTTTATTGCTACATCAGTCAATTTACGTTAATTCCCATTTTGGCTGCACAGCAACAAGGGAACAAATAGGGTTTGGTGAAAATGCCCACTTAAGCAGGTGACAATTTAATGCAAAATTATCACACTCATTTTCATTTGAGAGTTTTATACAGCCTTCTAGTTGTGTATAATCAAAACCACAAAATATCACGGCCAAGCAGATTAATTAAATGTAATCCAAAAATGATTACATGTAAGTCCTTTCAGCTGATTTATTCTTTTAATCCTGATTTGGAAAAATCTTTGACTGAAATTATAAATTCCTACTTCATCTGTAAGAAATTGTTATTTGGGGATTGCATTACATTACAAAGCCTCATTTCAGCTCATCTAAAATTGCAGATAGATTCCAGATGTCCAGAAAGAGATATTACTATCCAGGGTTACAAATTGCTTACAGATTGTATGATTCCTATAACAGGCATAACATCTGTAGAAGAGCAATGGCAAGCCAATGTGCTGCAGAATGTATTAGAAGTAAGAGCATGAGTGGTAGGTGGAAGTAGAGAAGAGGCATCAGTGAGGGGTTAGGGCTGCAGATTGGCGGGATGGAGAATGGAAGATGGTCATGACAGTGTTACGGGATGGTAATGGTACAACAAATGTCTCCTGTGAAGGGCATGCATTTAAATCAAAAATGTCCAACTGAGATGGGTTCTCATTGATTTATTCCTTGAACTAAAATCCTTTGCTTGGCAGGCCCTTATTAAATAATGACAGCAGAAGTCACAAGCATTGTGAAGGCCGTTTATACACTAGTGAATGAAACCACCCCCAGGTCACAATTGCATTGACCAAAACTATAGGGGTTGCATCCAACAGTTTGCACTGCAAGTGGGAACTATCTCTAGTTTCCCTTATCCCTAACCAGTCTGAAGAACGGTCTCGACCCGAAACGTCACCCCTCCAGAGATGCTGCCTGTCACATGAGTTACTCCAGCTTTTTTGTGTCTATCTTCATTTTAAACCAGCATCTGCAGTTTCTTCCTACACACTCCTCCACATGCTGTTGTGTCGATCAGGCATAGGGCCCAGAAGGAATGTTATGGACTGTATGGAATGGGCATGAAGTTCCTATTTTCCTTGTGATTCTTTTTGTTGAAATTGCAGGAGGTAGCATGCAAAAAATACTGCCCAATGCAACCTATATTCTAGTGTTGTTGGGAAGCCATTTGGATAAATCATCAATATTTTGACATTTATTCATTTCAAACAAAGAGTATTTGTCATATGTACTGGCAACTGCATATGTATTTGCTGCAGCTCTGCTGTTAGGCTCATTACAGAATAACACACAGATAAATGTATAATCAATAATGCAATGAAATTAATAATAGTAATACTTGGTAACTGCAGTAGTGCAAAACCAAAGTGTGTGGTCCAACCAAAGATGCAGTCTACAGAAGATCACAGATGTTGTCGAGACCCGAAACGTCGCCTATTTCCTTCGCTCCATAGATGCTGTCTCACCCGCTGAGTTTCTCCAACATTTTTGTCTACCTTCGTTTTTCCAGCATCTGCAGATCCTTCTTAAACAGATGTTGAGGTAGTCGTTAAGAGCCTAATGGTCACTGTGAAGAAGCTGTAATTGAACCTGGTGGTTACGGTTTTCAGGCTCCTTCTCCTTCCTGATTTTAGTTTAGTTTTAGAGATACAGTGTGGAAACAGGTCCTTTGGCCCACCGAGCCCACACCGACCAGCAATCCCCACACACTAACACTATTCCACACACACTCGGGACAATTTACAACTGTACCAAGCCAATTAGCCTACAAACCTATACGTATTTGGAGTGTGGGAGGAAACTAGGGCTTGTACACTCTGGAGTTTAGAAGGATGAGAAGGGATCTCATTGAAACATATAAGATTGTTAAGGGTTTGGACACGCTAGAGGTAGGAAACATGTTCCTGATGTTGGGGGAGTCCAGAACCAGGGGCCACAGTTTAAGAATAAGGAGTAAGCCATTTAGAACGGAGACGAGGAAACACTTTTTCTCACAGAGAGTGGTGAGTGTGGAATTCTCTGCCTCAGAGGGCGGTGGAGGCAGGTTCTCTGGATGCTTTCAAGAGAGAGCTAGATAGGGCTCCTAAAAATAGTGGAGGGGAAGGCAGGAACGGGGGGGGGGGGGGTACTGGATTGGGGATATTCAGCCATGATCACATTGAATGGCGGTGCTGGCTCGAAGGGCCGAATGGCCTACTCCTGCACCTATTGTCTATTGTCTATTGTCTTCCGGAGAAAACACATGCAGAACGTTAAAAAATCCAGACAGACAGCAGACGTAATTAGGATCAAACCCGGCTCTCTGACACTGCAAGACTGCAACTCTACCACTGCACCACTGTGCCACCCATGACATCTTGCTTTTATATTCTTGTTTGCCTTCCTTACTACTGACTCAACCTACAAATTACATTTTGGGAATCCTGCTGACATCACATTTTCCAGCATGCTCCTCATCTCATTCTCCAACTGTCATGTACTTTTCCACACTGGCACTCCAAAATTTGCTAATGTGTCTTTCCCCGCTAACAGGTCAATTCACTGGGCAAGCCTGTCCATTTTGTTTCCTCCTGCTCTCCTGTTCTTCGACCATGTTCTGGCCCAAACATGCTACCACAGTCACATGTCTTTTATCTCCTCACTTGTGTCCACCTACATTTGCCAAGCTTTGTCCTGCCCCAGCCTTTTCCAGCTTTCTCCCCTCACTACAATCAGTCTGAAGAAGGTTCCCAACCCAAAACATCACCTATCCATGTCCTTCAGAGATGCTGCCTGACCCGCTGAGTTAATGCAGCATTTTGTTTTAAAAAATATATATAAACTAGCTTCAACAGTCCCTGTCTCTTTACTTGTCCATCTTCCACTTTCTAAAGCCAATAGTCAATCCACACCTCCAAATCTTTCTCTGTTCAATAAACCAATGGTTGTATCACTGCTAGTCCTAGCACCAGCTTCTCCCGGGCATTGCTGCTTTTCTTTGGAAATGCATCATGTGCTGCACATGTTTAGGAAGTTCATTGGACGTTTATAATCATTTAGAAGATCTGGAAATCACAATTGAAGAGCGCAGTACATAGTCTATTGCAGAGTAATTACATATCTGGCAGGATCTACAATGAGGAGGATGATGAGGCACGTTTGAAACATTGTTCTCCAAGACATTATTTTAATCCGGCTTGTTTAACAAATGTTTAAGAAATGTACTGATCAGCCACCATATGTCTGGTTTACCCCCAGGGATATTTATATGGAGAATAAGTGAACCTTAATCATGACCATTTCAGAGTTGAATGCACATCCAACATTTTCTGACGGATTTCCAATTTGGAGAAGCAGTGAAGAAGCATGTTATGATGCTAAAATTAAATAGCAATAGGCATAATGGGCATAATTTATTTTAAACGAGAAAATCAACATGTTAAAAAAAAAAATTATAGAGAAAAGAAATAATCAAAAAGCAGGTTGAAATAAATATAAAAATTCTTACATTTGCAAATATTATGCAGTCATGTGCTTTAACATGGTTTTTGAAAGCTTGAACAACAATTTTGCTTCTGATCAATAACACAAAGTAATCAAGCGTAATTTATCATTGGGTCCGGTAGTTGCCTCCCTAAATGCAACAAGTATTGCCTCTCCAAAAGTCCAATGTCTGAGCTAAAATCAATCTAAATTGAACTAAGATTAAAACAAAATGGATGGATGTGGCCGCTCATGGCTGAGAACAATACCTGCATTGAACTACAAGGATAATTGAACTGATGATTGAGGACAGGTAGCTGGCTGAGCTTATTGTCGAAGGCAGAGTAAGGGAATCAATGCCATGAATAGTGCTGGCATCTGATGGTATCAAAGATCAATGACAGTCAGGAGATGAGGGTGAAGATTGATGATTGTGTCAAAAAACATTTGGATTGAATACTGATGATGGGTATGCCATTCAGATTAAAATAACACCAGATATACACTATTGTGCTCCCCCCCCCCCCCCCCCATACATTCTAGGTTTACGTAGATTCTATCAATTCCAGTAACATTGTGTTTATCAGAAATTTTAAGGAAATTAGATTTCCAACATTTTGTTCAGTGTGCTGTAATCATCTGACATATATAGTCAAATTTAGTTTTAATATTGTGGTCATATGTTTGGAATGTTTCACCATTAACCACATACACAACTTGAATGTGTTGCATTGCATAAAAGCTTCATATTGGAGTGAGTTTGAAGTGTCTTTGAATATTTATTCCAGCCATTTCAAGCAGCCAAAGGAGTGTTTTGCTTCAGGAAACATGTTCCAGGATGAGCTAGGAAACTAGCTGGTTTGTTCATTCTTTTCAACCTTCAACAAAATATCGATGAGAGACACAAAAAGCTGGAGTAACTCAGCCGGACAAGCACCATCCCTGGAGAGAAAAAATGGGTGATGTTTCGGGTCGAGACCCTTCTTCAGACTGGTTAGAGATAAGGGAAACAAGTGATATCAACAGTGATGTGGAGAGATAAAGAACAATGAATATCCTTACCTAGAAAATATCCTTACCTACTACCCATGGAAGGATTTGAGTTAGTCGAGCCACCAAATTTTACTGCTAATACTCCATTCTTCAAGAAGAGTGGAGTTAGATTTTTGATAGGTTTACTAATTGCACAAAGAATAAATCAAAGACGTAAACCTACGAAGTAAGAAACAAAAGGATATTTAAATTATATTTGAGATTCACTGGCATTGTCTGCTGAGAGAGCCAAGAAGGTTATAGGTGTAGGAAGGAACTGCAGGTGGTGGTTTACACAAAATGCCGGAGTATCTCAACGGGTTAGACAGCATCTCTGGAGAAAAGGAATATGTGACGTTTCGGGTCAAATTATAAGATCAATATCAACAAAGCTCTTTTAATCAATATTTGCCTTCAGTGCTTAAGCTCAATAGCAGCTGCACAATTTACTTTTTTTTCTCATTTGCAAGTGGTTGTATCAACCAAATTGAGTCATAATAATAAATAACATTTCTATATTCAATTGGTGGCTCTAAAATTAAATGTCACAATTCGATTCTTCTCATGAAATGTCCAATATAGCAACTGATGTGATCACATACGGTGACACATGTTACAATGACCACGATGGAGGGACGTCAATGCATCTGGCTCACTGTACCTCGGTACACGCTCATTGTACCTCGGTACACGTGAAAATAAACTAAACTAATGATTGTTAGTGAAGGAACTGCAGATGCTGGTTTACACCAAAGATAGACACAAAATGCTGGAGTAACTCAGCAGCACAGGCAGCATCTCTGGATAGAAGGAATGGATCTCGAACTGAAACGTCTCCCATTCTATCCAGAGATGCTGCCTATCCCGCTGAGTTACTCTAACATTTTGTGTCTATCTTTAATGATTGTTAGAATTCTGTACAGCAGTCAACGTTCATTTTGTGCAATTGCTGCTGAATTAGTGCTGTATGCTCCCTCTAATGCCTCATCATATCCTCACACAGCTAAGCACATGTTCAGCAGCAGGAAGGGGACCCATCAGCATTATTTAATGGGATCCTCACCAATTTCAGATAAGTTGTGATTCATTTCTACTGGACATAGCATTCATTCTAATAATGTTTGACATGCCCAGATTTCTTGAAATGTTCTCAGTGTGTGATGTGTTAGCTTCTGCACAAACCAACTACTTCCAGGCATGGATGTATTAGTGGACAGTTCTCTTTCAATTAATTCATTTTGCAGGGCCTCAGCATCATTGACAAGGATGACATTAATTACCCTGATTTCCTTTGAACTGAGTTGCAAGTCTTGCTATTTCATTATAGCAAATTTCTTCTCCTGAGGAGCTTTAGATAACCACTTTTTTTTTGCCATTTTTTAAGAATATTAACTGAATTTAAATTCCATGACTGCAACAGTGTGATTTTTACTGACATTGATCGCACAAGCCATTGCGTTACTAATCTGGCAATTTAACTGCTGCTCTACCACCAGACTCCTGAAGTAGATTGTGACTGAGTGATCGAGCTGCTAGCAGAGGGTGGCAGGAGCAGAGAGCACTCACATCAGGTGACAGGACCCACAGCCAAAGTATTCAGGCTGCAATTCTCTTACAACTGTGTGTGAGATAGATCTGCATCAGGAATGGCAAACTCTCTAAAGACTAAAGCTGCTTGAGCTGCTTCCTCACAGCGTCACAAAGCTGGGTTTGATCCTAACCTTGGGAACTGTCCCTGTGGGTTTCCTCCGGGTTCTTCCGTTTCTTCCCACATCCCAAAGAAGTGCAGGTTTGTAGGTCAATTGACTGCTGTAAATTGCTCCGAGTGTGTAGCGAGTGGTTGCGAAAGTGCAATAATGTAGAACTGGTGTTTACAGGCGATCAATAGTCAGACAAAATGTGCAGGGAGGAACTGCAAATGCTGATTTAATCCGAAGACAGAAACAAAAGGCTGGAGTAACTCAACGGGTCAGGCATCATCTATGGAGAAAAGGAATAGATGACCTGGTCTGAAGAAGTGTCTTGACCTGAAACGTCACCTATTCCTTTCCCCCAGAGATGCTGCCTGACACTCTGAGTTACTCCAGTCTTTTTGTGTCTATCTTCGATCGATAGTCAGCATGGACTCAGTGGGCTGAAGGGCCTGTTTCTATGCTGTACCACCATGTAAGTAAGACTGCCACTCATGGAGCTGCAAATGCAGCTTCAAAGATCGGCTTTGCTAGTGACTCCCGAGGCTACTTTGACCATGAACATAGGAACATAGAAACATAGAAACATAGAAAATAGGTGCAAGAGTAGGCCATTCAGCCCTTCGAGCCTGCACCGCCATTTAATATGATCGTGGCTGATCATCCAACTCAGTATCCTGTACCTGCCTTCTCTCCATACCCCCTGATCCCTTTAGCCACAAGGGCCACATCTAACTCCCTCTTAAATATAGCCAATGAACTGGCTTCAACTACCTTCTGTGGCAGAGAATTCCAGAGATTCACCACTCTCTGTGTGAAAAATGTTTTTCACATCACTGTCCTAAAAGACTTCCCCCTTATGTGACCTCTTGTTCTGGACTTCCCCAACATCGGGAACAATCATCCTGCATCTAGCCTGTCCAACCCCTTAAGAATTTTGTAAGTTTCCATAAGATCCCCCCTCAATCTTCTAAATTCTAGCGAGTACAAGCCAAGTCTATCCAGTCTTTCTTCATATGAAAGTCATGCCATCCCAGGAATCAGTCTGGTGAACCTTCTCTGTACTCCCTCTATGGCAAGAATGTCTTTCCTCCGATTAGGAGACGAAAACTGTACACAATTCTCCAGGTGTGGTCTCACCAAGACCCTGTACAACTGCAGTAGAACCTCCCTGCTCCTATACTCAAATCCTATTGCTATGAATGCTAACATAACATTCGCTTTCTTCACTGCCTGCTGCACCTGCATGCCTACTTTCAATGACTGGTGTACCATGACACCCAGGTCTCGTTGCATCTCCCCTTTTCCTAATCGGCCACCATTCAGATAATAGTCTACTTTCCCGTTCTTGCCACCAAAGTGGATAATCTCACATTTATCCACATAATACTGCATCTGCCATGCATTTACCCACTCACCCAACCTATCCAAGTCACCTTGCAGCCTCCTAGCATCCTCCTCAGAGCTAACACTGCCCCCCCCCCCCAGCTTTGTGTCATCCGTAAACTTGGAGATGTTGCATTCAATTCCCTCGTCCAAATCATTAATATATATTGTAAATAGCTTTGGTCCCAGCACTGAGCCTTGCAGTACCCCACTAGTCACTGCCTGCCATTCTGAAAAGGACCCATTTACTCCTACTCTTTGCTTCCTGTCTGCCAGCCAATTCTCTATCCACATCAATACTGAACCCCCAATACCATGTGCTTTAAGTTTGCATACTAATCTCTTATGTGGGACCTTGTCGAAAGCCTTCTGAAAGTCCAGATATAACACATCCACTGGTTCTCCCTTATCCACTCTACTAGTTACATCTTCGAAAAATTCTATAAGATTCGTCAGACATGATTTACCTTTCGTAAATCCATGCTGACTTTGTCCAATGATTTCACCACTTTCCAAATGTGCTGCTATCCCATCTTTAATAACTGACTAGCATTTTCCCCACTACCGATGTTAGATTAACTGGTCTGTAATTCCCCGTTTTCTCTCTCCCTCCCTTTTTAAAAAGCGGGGTTACATTAGCTACCCTCCAATCCTCAGGAACTACTCCAGAATCTAAAGAGTTTAGAAAAATTATCACTAATGCATCCACTATTTCTGGGGCGACTTCCTTAAGTACTCTGGGATGCAGCCTATCTGGCCCTGGGGATTTATCGGCCTTTAATCCATTCAATTTACCTAACACCACTTCCCAACTAACCTGGACTTCACTCAGTTCCTCCATCTCATTTGACCCCCGGTCCCCTGCTATTTCCGGCAGATTATTTATGTCTTCCTTAGTGAAGACAGAACCAAAGTAGTTATTCAATTGGTCTGCCATGTCATTGTTCCCCATGATCTATTCACCTGTTTCTGACTGCAAGGGACCTACATTTGTTTTAACTAATCTTTTTCTCTTCACATATCTATAAAAACGTTTGCAGTCAGTTTTTATGTTCCCTGACAGTTTTCTTTCATAATCTATTTTCCCTTTCCTAATTAAGCCCTTTGTCCTCCTCTGCTGGACTCTGAATTTCTCCCAGTCCTCTGGTAGGCTGCTTTTTCTGGCTAATTTCTATGCTTCATCTTTTGGTTTGATACTATCCCTGATTGCCCTCGTTATCCACGGATGCACTACCTTCCCTGATTTATTCTTTTGCCAAACTAGGATGAACAATTGTTGTAGTTCATCCATGCAGTCTTTAAATGCCTTCCATTGCATATCCACCGTCAACCCTTTAAGAATCAATTGCCAGTCTATTTTGGCCAATTCACGTCTCATACCCTCAAAGTTACCTTTCTTTAAGTTCAGAACCCTTGTTTCTGAATTAACTATGTCACTCTCCATCCTAATGAAGAACTCAACCATATTATGGTCACTCTTGCCCAAGGGGCCACGCACAACAAGACTGCTAACTAACATATGCTTCAGCTCCCTTCCAGGCTGGACATTGCAACATTTGCAAAGCCCAACAGTTTGCAATCATTCAGCTTAATGGAGACCACTGAAGTACCCCAAGTGAGATATGTTCATTTTATTTGTTCCTGCTGGAGAGGTGTAGACATAGAAAGTATATAGCTTTGCAGGCTGCTTTATGTTGCTGGATGCTCTAGACTTTGTGCACATTGCTTTGTGAGCACCACAGACCATGTTTACGAAACACCACCTACTGAATGAGATTCTGCATCCTCTATGTTCAGCTGATGCATGACCATACACAATGCATTATGTAAGTGAGCATCTGCTATCCTGGCAGAATGATAAATGAATGGAAGAAATGTACTGATTATATTGTACTTCCTGTATATATTTTGTATTTTGAATGAAATTTATTTTGAAATAAATGATCATTCTCTGACACTCTGCTTTACCATCTGGAATTAAGCCGGTATAATAATGCAAAGCATGACATTGGGCGACGAGGGCAACCCACTAATGGCTTGGGTCCTCTATCTGCCGTGCAACCCATGGACACATAGTTAACCCATGTTAACAACAATGGCCAGGAAGCTGTACACAAAACAGTAGCTGCAGATCAACAAAAAGCTCAAACAATTGCTTTTGGAAGAGCTCAGCTGTACCTAATAAAGTCTTAATGTAACTCACACCAGTCAGGGGTACAATAAATGTTTAGTGGAGAGAGGAAGCAGTGAAATACAGAATTGCTGCATTGACATAAAAGCCCACCTTTATTGCTTTCCACTTTCTAGGTGGTCACCAGATTCAAACATTACATTTTGAAAATCATAGCAATCAATTTCTATCAGTTAACCTGAAACAGATACCAACATGACATAACCTCCTGGGAGTGAACAGCCGGAGGTGGTAGTGCATGTCGGCACAAACGATGTCGGAAAGAAGGGGATGAATATTCTGCAGCGTGACTTTAGAGAGCTCGGAAAAATGCTGAAAAGCAGGACCTCCAGGGTGGTTATCTCCGGTTTGCTTCCAGTTCCTCGTGCTGGCGAGAGCAGGAACAGGGAGATACGAGACCTGAATGTGTGGCTGAGGAACTGGTGCAGGGGGCAGGGATTTAGATTCTTAGATCACTGGGATCTGTTTTGGAGTAAGGGGGAACTGTACAAAAGGGACGGATTGCATCTTAACAGGTGGGGGACCAGCATTCTGGCAGGCAGGTTTGCCGCTGCTACACGGGTGGTTTTAAACTGAATAAGGGGGTGGGGTGTCAAATGGGATAGTCGAGGATGGAGTTAAAGGGAAAGAGAGTAAAGGGATAGTTAATGACCCAAGAATTAACGGGAAAGGAAGCTCACAAAGGGATAGGAAAGTATGGCCAAGTGTAATAGAGTTTGATGTGAAAGGTGAGATGCGTAAGGAATTAAAAGTATTGTATATGAATGCGCAAAGTATAAGAAGTAAAGTAGACGAGCTTGAGGCTCAGTTAGAGGTTGGTAGATATGACATTGTGGGGATTACTGAGACGTGGCTGCAGGAGGATCGGGCCTGGGAACTTAATATTCAGGGTTATACATCCTATAGAAAGGACAGGCAGGTGGGCAGAGGAGGGGGAGGGGGTAGCTCTGCTGGTGAGGGATGGAATTCAGTCCCTTGCGAGGGAAGACATAGGGACTGACGAGGTAGAATCACTGTGGATTGAGTTGAGGAATTGTAAAGGCAATAAGACACTAATTGGTGTTATCTACAGACCCCCAAATAGTAGCCCGGATGTAGGGTGTAAGTTGCAGCAGGAGTTAAAACTGGCATGTAACAAAGGTAATGCCACTATGGTGATGGGGGATTTCAATATGCAGGTAGACTCGGAAAATCAGGTTGGTTCAGGACCCCAAGAAAGAGAGTTTGTAGAATGCCTCCGAGATGGATTCTTAGAGCAGCTTGTAATGGAGCCGACCAGAGAAAAGGCAATTCTGGATTTAGTGTTGTCCAATGAACCAGATATGATAAGGGAATTCGAGGTAAAGGAACTGCTTGGAGGTAGTGATCATAATATGATTTGTTTTAATCTGCAATTTGAGAAGGAGAAGGTTAAATCGGAAGTGTCAGTGATGCAGTTGAACAAAGGGGACTATGAAGGCATGAGAGGGGAGCTGGCCAAGGTAGACTGGAAAGGGATCCTAGCAGGAATGACGGTGGAACAGCAATGGCAGGAATTTCTGGGCATAATTCGGAAGATGCAGGATCATTTCATTCCAGAAAGGTAGAAAGATTCTAAGGGGAGTAGGAGGCAACCGTGGCTGACAAGAGAAGTTAGTGATAGAATAAAACTAAAAGAAAAGATGTATAACACAGCAAAGAGAAGCCGGAAGCCAGAAGATTGGGAAACTTTCATAGGACAACAGAAGGAGACAAAATGGGAAATACGGGCTGAAAAGATGAAGTACGAAGGGAAGCTGGCCAGGAATATAAAGAAGGATAGTAAAAGCTTCTTTAGATATGTTAAGGGAAAAAGAGTAGCAAAGTCAAATGTGGGTCCCTTGAAGGCAGACACGGGTGAAATTATTATGGGCTACAAGGAAATGGCAGAAGAGTTGAATGGGTTCTTCGGATCTTTCTTCACTAAGGAAGACACAAACAATCTCCCAGATGTACTGGAGGACAGAGGATCTAAGGGGGTAGAGGAACTGAAAGAAATTTTCATTAGATGAGAAATAGTATTGGGTACGCTAATGGGACTGAAGGATGATAAATCCCCTGGGCCTGATGGTCTGCATCCCAGGGTCCTCAGGGAGGTGGCTATAGAAATAGTGGATGCATTGGTGATCATTTTCCAATGTTCAATAGATTCTGGATCAGTTCCTGCGGATTGGAGGATAGCTAATGTTATCACACTTTTCAAGAAAGGAGCGAGAGAGAAAACTGGGAATTACAGACCAGTTAGCCTGACTTTGGTGGAGGGAAAGATGCTGGAATCAAGTATTAAAGAGTTAATAATGGGTCATTTGGATAGCAGTAAAAGGATTAGTCTAGTCAACGTGGATTTATGAAAGGGAAATCATGCTTCACTAATCTTCTGGAATTTTTTGAGGATGTGACAAGTAAAATGGATGAAGGGGTGCCAGTGGATGTAATGTATCTAGACTTTCAGAAAGCCTTTGATAAGGTCCCGCACGGGAGACTGGTGACTAAAATTAGAGCACATGGTATTGGGGGTAGGGTGTTGACATGGATAGAAAATTGATTGGCAGACCGGAAGTAAAGAGTAGGAGTGAACGGGTCCTTTTCAGAATGGCAGGCAGTGGCGAGTGGAGTGCCGCAAGGCTCGGTGTTGGGGCCGCAACTGTTTACCATATATATTAATGATTTGGAAGAGGGAATTAGGAGCAACACTAGCAAGTTTTCGGATGACACAAAGCTGGGTGGCAGTGTTAACTGTGAAGAGGATGTTAGGAGGTTGCAGGGTGACCTGGACAGGTTGAGTGAGTGGGCAGATGCGTGGCAGATGCAGTATAATATAGCTAAATGTGAGGTTATCAACTTTGGTGGCAAAAACAAGGGGGCAGATTATTATCTCAATGGGGTTAGGTTAGGTAAGGGGGAGGTGCAGCTAGACCTGGGCATCCTTGTCACTGAAAGTTGGCGTGCAGGTACAGCAGGCAGTGAAGAAAGCTAATGGAATGTTGGCCTTCATAACAAGAGGATTTCAGTATAGGAGTAAAGAGGTTCTTCTGCAGTTGTATAGGGCTCTGGTGAGACCACATCTGGAGTATTGTGTACAGTTTTGGTCTCCTAATTTGAGGAAGGACACCCTTGTGATTGAGGCAGTGCAGCGTAAGTTCACGAGATTGATCCCTGGGATGGCGGGACTGTCATATGAGGAAAGATTGAAAAGACTAGGCTTGTATTCACTGGAGTTTAGAAGGATGAGGGGGAATCTTATAGAAACATATAAAATTATAAAAGGACGGGACAAGCTAGAATAAAGGGGAGGTCATTTAAGACTGAGGTGAGAAAAAACTTTTTCACCCAGAGAGTTGTGAATTTATGGAATTCCCTGCCACTGAGGGCAGTGGAGGCCAAGTCACTGGATGGATTTAAGAGAGAGTTAGATAGAGCTCTAGGGGCTAGTGGAGTCAAGGGATATGGGGAGAAGCAGGCACAGGTTATTGATAGGGGATGATCCGCCATGATCACAATGAATGGCGGTGCTGGCTCGAAGGGCTGAATGGCCTCCTCCTGCTTCTATTTTCTAGTTTTCTATGTTTCTATGAGTGGCAGACCCACTGGAGAACATTATGTTGAAAGTTATATTTTCTCCCAAGTTTGATTTTCCTACCAAATTTGTTGAGACGCTGACAACTTGTCAGTAATTATGCAAACATTTAAACCCAAATATGTGTTTTACTGAAAGAAATTTCTCCTATTTTAATTTAAAAGAATTAATGTTGATTTACACAATATCCCAAATAAGGATTGAAGACTCGTTCACTCAAATGGTATCTCCACCGATTAATTCGTATCATCCAGATTATTTATCCCCTTAATAATCATGGTTATTTCACTCCTGCCAAATTAAGTAATTGTTTCTCATAATTCAAATGCTTGATCATTACATTACAATTAAAACACAAAGTACTTGTGCTATAACTCCAGGATAAGCACTCAACTAAGAAAACCAAGCCCAAAGGCAAAGTATTATCTAACTATCTAACTAAATATACAAACTTACAATAAATAACTCCGTCTGCAAAAAACGTCTACCTACATATTAACTAGCTCTTACTATTCTGGCTGCTCGCTCTCTATCTCTTTTTAAAAGATTTGATCTTATTTTAGTATCTCGACCTTTTTCAACAGGAATGAGAAATGGAAGGTTAAAACTAAAGGGCCTGTCCCACTTGGGCTTTATTTCCGCGTCAGTTACGCGACATCCTAAAAATTGGTTGGCGCGTCGTGATGCGCGCGTGACGCACGCATGGCATACATGATATGCACATGGCGTGTGATGAGGCGTGATGGTGTATGTAGTGATGCGCGGTAGCGCGCGGCGCCCCAGGATTTTGGGATGCTCAAAATCCTCGCGCTCCACCTGCATGACGCGCAAATGTCGCCCAAGTGGGACAGGCCCTTAAAACATCCAGTCTTGGATGGGAATTTATAAGACCTTTCAGAGGTGTAAATATCCTGACTATCACAGAGGTATCACCTCCAGCAGACTTTCCATAAATCTCTCTGTCCTCCTGTTGAGAGGAAATTCAAAGAGGCAGAATCGGCAACATGCTGACAACAGCACCAGAAATCTTTAAGTGCAGTACCAATGTGCCAAAGAGATCAGAATAGTTGCGAAGAATATACCCTTTGAGCATTGGGTATCAATGTCTTTTCCAATTGGAATCAATTTGAATGCATTGGCTAGGATTAATTGTTATTGTTAGTCCAGTTTACTAGGATATGTGGGTTCCGGCTCATTCCAATCCTAACAATTGAGTCTCAAACGTCACCCATTCCTTCTCTCCAGAGATGCTGCCTGTCCCGCTGAGTTACTCCAGCATCTTGTGTCTATCCTAACAATTGATCGATTGACTTGGGAAAGAAAACTATAACAGATATGTTCAATAGTTAACTTTTTTTTTTAAATATTCAAACGTTTAATAGATTAAAGCCATTTTCTTAATGAATGAGATATCATATGATAGGAAAATAAGAAATAGTTATGCAAGCAGGAGAGTGAATATAACCTGAAGAGATTTTCCAGCAGCCACAATGAACAGGATCTCACTATGTGGACTTGGGCATGAGGATAGTTTTAGGGATAGTGGGCACTGAATCATGAACCAACATCAAAGTTTACATTAAATTCAACAGTAAGTGGTTTGGGATGTAACCCATTTGCAGTTAAACTCTCTGATTCTGTGTTAATGTGGTCAATGTTATAGTGATTGCACTGATGGTATATAATAATCAAATGGAGACTCTACCCCAATGCTTCCGTCTGTACCACGTTATTTTAGAATTATAAATTACGCTTAAGGTTTTTTATTTCTTTATGATCTTCTATTGCATGTTACTTTAACTAAGGTTAGAATAAGCCATTAGCAAATGGCTGTGGAGGCCAAGTCAATGGATATATTTAAGGCAGAGTTGGATAGATTCTTGATTCGTAAGGATGTCAGGAGTTATGGGGCGAAGGCATGAAAATGCGGTTGAGAGCGAAAGATAGATCAGCCATGATTGAATGACGGAGTCGATTTGATGGGCTGAATGACCTAATTCTGTTCCTAGAACCTATGAACTTATGAGCATTGGCAAACATCAGGAGTTGGACAATGAGGCAGTAAATCCAGGCTAATTTGTAAGAAGTCCTTCAGCTGCTATTGCATCTTTTCTCAGCTATTACAGACACTCATTATCCGAGTTAAAAAGTAGAAATAAAACTACCTCTTCTTTCTTTTCTGTTTAGATCAGTGTTATCAATCAGAATTCGTTGAGGTGGAAATCTGAAATAAAAACAAAAAACAAACTCAGCAACATCTAAGGACGGAGAAACAGTTAATGGTTTAGGTGTGAAACTCCTAATCAAAACTGAGGGAAATAAATAAAAATGAGTTAATCTCAGCAGTGAAGGTGGGGGAGGACAATGAGTGGGATAAAGCAAATTTCTCTGATATAATGAGATAATGCAGTGATAAAGGAACAAGTAAGTTCCTTTGTGTGATGCGTTGTTAATGTTGTAATGTCTGGGTAATGTTATAGGTCTGGCCTACTGGGACGTGCCCAGCAATACAAACTGTACAAATTAAACAAGAAGGATGCATGGGACAAGTACAGGCATCTGGGATCAAGTGCATTCCTGGAAGAGTTTCGGGAACTAAGGAGTAAACTGAAAAAGTAGATCAGAAGGGCAAAAAGGGGCCAGGAGATAGCTCTGGTGGGTAGCATTAAGGACAATCCCAAAAGATTTTATAAATACATAACGGGGAAAAGGGTAATTAGAGAGAGAGTGGGACCTCTCAGGAATCAAAGCGGTTACCTCTGTGTGGAGCCACAGGAGATGGGCAAGGTCCTCAATGAGTATTTCTCCTCTGTATTTACCGAGGAGAAAGACAGTAGGACGGAGGAACTTGGGGCAGTCAATGGAAGTGTCTTGAGAGCAGTCTGTGTTACCGTCGAAGAAGTACTGAAGGTACTATTGTGAATGAAGGTTGACAAATCTCCAGGGCCTGATCAGATATATCCGAGGACATTGTGGGAAACCAGAGAGGAAATTGCGGAAGCCCTGGTTGAAATTTACGAGCCATTCTTAAATACAGGAGAGATGCCTGAAGACTGGAGGGTGGCAAATATTGTGGCTCTTTTCAAGAAGGGCTGCAGAGAAAATGCTGGGAACTATAGGCTGGTGCGCTTAACATCTGTAGTTGGTGAGTTTCTGGAGAGTATTATGAGGAATAGGTTATACAGGCATTTGGACGGGCAAGGACTGATTAGGGATAATCAGCATGGTTTTGTCGGTGGGAGTTCATGTCTAACAAATCTGATTGATTTTTTTGAAGACGTGACCAAAAAGGTAGATGAGGGCATTGTTGCAGATGTTGTATACATGGAGTTCAGTAAGGCGTTTGACAATTTTCCACATGGTAGGCTGCTCTGGAAGGTTAGATCGCATGGGATCCAAAGGGAGAGAGTTGAATGGATAGCAAATTGGTGCCATGGAAGGAAACAGAGGGTGATGGTGGAAGGTTGCTTCTCGGACTGGAGGCCTGTGACTAGTGGTGTGCCTCAGGGTTCGGTGCTGGGCCCGTTACTGTTTGTCATCTACATCAATGATTTGGATGAGAACATACAGGGCAAGATTAGCAAGTTTGCTGATGATACAAAAGTGGGTGGTTTTGCAGATAGTGAAGATGGTTGTGAAAGATTGCAGCAGGATCTGGATCAATTGGCCAGGTGGGCTGAGGAATGGTTGATGGAATTTAATACGTAGATGTGTGAGGTGTTGCATTTTGGGACGTCTAACAAGGGCAGGACCTACACAGTGAATGGTAGGCCTCTGAGGAATGTTGTAGAGCAGAGGGATCTAGGAGTGCAGGTGCATGGTTCCTTGAAGGTCGAGTCACAGGTAGATAAGGTGGTCAAAAAGGCTTTTGGCACATTGGCCTTGATCAGTCAGAGTATAGAGTATAGAAGTTGGGAGGTCATGTTGCAGTTGTATAAGACGTTGGTGAGACCGCATTTAGAATATTGTGTTCAGTTCTGCGCACCATGTTATCGGTAAAGATATTGTCAAGCTTGAAAGGGTTCAGAGAAAGATACGAGGATGTTGCCAGAACTAGAGTTTGTGAGCTTTCGGGAGAGGTTGAGTAGGCTGGGTCTCTATTTCTTGAAGTGCAGGAGAATGAGGGGTGATCTTATAGAGGTGTACAAAATCATGAGAGGAATAGATTGGGTAGATGCACAGAATCCCTTGCCCAGAGTAGGGGAATCGAAGACCAGTGTACATAGGTTCATGATGAAGGGGAAAAGATTTATAGGAATCTAGAAAAAAGTGGTGTGTGTGTGAAACAAGCTGCCAGATGAGGTAGTTGGGGCTGGGACTATCCTAACATTTAAGAAACAGTCGGACAGGTACGTGGATAGGACAGGTTTGGAGGGATATGGACCAAGTGCAGGCAGGTGGGACTAGTGTAGCTGGGACATGTTGGCCGGTGTGGGCAAGTTTGGACAAAGGGCCTGTTTCCACATTGTATCATAGTTTCTATGACTCTATAAAGACGATGAAAGAGAGGGATGGCACTAATCTATGGCCTGTCCAGATACAAGCCGAAAGGAAGAACAAATTACCTATAATTTGAGAATTTATTATTGAATCCTGCAAACAAAAGTTAAGGTTTTGCTCCTCAAGCTTATGTCAGGGCTTTCTGTAACGGTGCAGGAGACCACAGACTGAGTGGGATCAGAATGGGAGTGAATTGGAACTTTAAGTTGTAGGCAAATAGAAACTCAGTGTCACTCCTGCAGACTGAGTGCTGATGCTCCACAAAGTGGTCTCCCAACCTATGATTGATTTCTCCAATGTAGAGGACACAAAAGGCTGGAGTAACTCAGCGGGTCAGGCAGCATCTCCAGAGAAAAGGAAAAGGTGACGTTTTGAGTCAAGACCCTTCTTCAGACTACATTTTGATCACCAAATACAACAGGTTTACGTTTATTTTTGATTATTTTTACGTATAACGAGGTGCAGGGAAAAAAAGTTGTGCAAGCTATCTAATCAAATCAGATAATCTATATTGCTAAAAGTCTGATTTGTATAAAAATTAAAAAATTAAAAAATTCTGGGCAAATATTTTTAGAATAATATCTATAGTTGTCAACACTCAATTGGATCCTGATTCAAAATTAATAATACTAGGAATATTAGAACAAAATCAAACATTTACAACAACTCAAAGAAACTTTATTGATTATAGTATAATAACTGGAAAAAAATGTATACTAAAATTTTGGAAAGGTCCTATAACCCCCACAATTAAAATGTGGATCATAGAAATGTCGGAGACCTTACATTTGGAAAGAATTAGACTTGTCCTAATGGACAAACAAGAATTATTTATTAGAACATGGTCTCCATTTATTGATTATTTGAAGGGTCAGACTGGTTCGACATGAGAACCTGACTAAAACTCGAGCCAAGGATTAGATGAAAAGTTATACTTTGAAATGTATCAATATATCTCCAATGATGTATTGGGGGGGGGGGGCGTGGGGGGGGGGTGGGGGGGGTGGGGGGGGGGGGGGGGGGGGGGGGGGGGGAGGGGGGGGGGGGTGGGGGGGGGGGGGTGGGGGGGGAGGGGGGGGAGGGGGGGGGGGGGGAGACAACACGAATAACGTTTGATAATATTAGTAATGTAGAAACAAAATACATGAAATGTTTTCAATATGATATGTATTTGCCTCCAATAAAAAATATTATTCAAAAAAAAAAAAAAAAAAAAAAAAAAAAAAAGTCTGATCTTGACCACTTCCTGTTGTTCTGTATATTGATTTTTAGAAAAAACGCTGCCACTTACGGCTGTGATTTTTGGCCATCTTACTCAGAGTCCCCCTCCGCTGTGCAGGACACGAGAATTTATCCCATCGATGAAAAATAAAAGAGTTATTAGTGTTTAAAAAATGTTGAGATTCTCTCTCCTGAAGGTCACGCCCCTTCCGGAGGGACTATAAAACCCGGAAGTGTTGAGTGCCTCAGTCAGTCTCTGCGAGATGGGGGAGTGAGAGGGTCACATCTCTCAGTCTGAGCTGTGAATAACACTGAACACATTTCTACTAAATTTTGAGTGTGGTTTTACTGACCTTGAGTGCCCTTAATGTGGTTTGAAAATGAAAATATGGTTGGTTTGAAATAAAGCACAGCAAATGGTTGTTGGTGGTGGTTGGTTTGAAATGAAGCACAGCAAATGGTTGTTGGTGGTGGTTGGTTTGAAAAAAAGCACAGCAAATGGTTGTTGGTGGTGGTTGGTTGGAAATAAAGCACAGCAAATGGTTGTTGGTGGTGGTTGGTTTGAAATGAAGCACAGCAAATGGTTGTTGGTGGTGGTTGGTTTGAAATAAAGCACAGCAAATGGTTGTTAGTGGTGGTTGGTTTGAAATAAAGCACAAGAAATGGTTGTTGGTGGTGTTTGGTTTGAAATAAAGCACATGATTAAAAGTCTGAAACTTGACAACTTCCTGTTTGCACTGTATAGTAATTTTAGATAAAACGCGACCACTTACGGCTCTGATTTTTGGCCATCTTACTCAGTCCCCCTCCGCTCATCAGGTGTAGTGGATTCTTCCCATCAATGAAAAATTAAAGTATTATTAGTGTTTAAAAAATGTTGAGGATCTCTCTCCTGTCAATCACGCCATGGAGGCAACGCCGCTTCCGCTGGGAGGGGGGAGGGATTATAAAACCCGTAAGTGTGGGTATGGCTCAGTCTCTGCAAGACAGGGGAGGGAGAGATTACTATTCTGTCTGAGCTGTGAATCAACTGAACACACTGAATGTCTACTGAACTGTGAGTGCGGTGTTTATGTAGTGTTTATGTGGTGTTTTGTGTGGTTTTATGGTGGTTTTATTGTGGTTTCACCCTGCTTGAAATGGTATGAAACTGCATTTGAATGTGGTGGCCTAGCACCATGCATGAAATGGTATGAAACTGCACTTGAATTTGATGGCCTTGCACCCTGCTTGAAATGGCATGAAACTGCACTTGAATTTGTGGCCATGCACCTTGCTTGAAGTGGCATGAAACTGCACTTGAATTTGGTGGCCTTGCACCCTGCTTGAAGTTACATGAAACTGCACTTGAATGTGGTGTCCTTGCACCCTGCTTGAAGTGGTATGAACTTGCACTTGAATTTTGTGGCCTTGCACCCTGCTTGAAGTGGTATGTAACTGCACTTGAATTTGGTGGACTTGCAACCTGCATGAAGTGGTATGAAACTGCACTTGAATCTGGTGGCCTTGCACCCTGCTTGAAGTGGTATGAAACTGCACTTGAATTTGGTGGCCTTGCACCCTGCTTGAAGTGGTATGAAACTGCACTTGAATTTGGTGACCTTGCACCCTGCTTGAAGTGTTATGAAACTGCACTTGAATTTGGTGGCCTTGCACCTTGCTTAAAGTGGTATGAAACTGCCCTTGAAATCGGTGGCCTTGTACCCTGCTTGAAGTGCTATGAAACTGCACTTGAATTTGGGGGCCTTGCACCCTGTTTGAAGTGGTATGAAACTGCACTTGAGTTTGGTGGAATTTGACCCTGCTTGAAGTGGTATGAAACTGCACTTGAATTTGGTGGCCTTGCACCCTGCTTGGTGGTATGAAACTGCACTTGAATTTGGTGGCCTTGCACCCTGCTTGAAGTTGTATGAAACTGCACTTGAATTTGGTGGCTTTGCACCCTGCATGAAATGGTAGGAAACTGTATTTGAATTTGGTGGCCTTGCACATTGCTTGAAGTGGTACGAAACTGCACTTGAATTTTGTGGCCTTGCACCCTGCTTGAAGTGGTATGAAACTGCACTAGAATTTGGTGGACGCACCCTGCATGAACTGGTATGAAACTGCACTAGAATTTGGTGGCCTTGCACCCTCCTTGAAGTGGCATGAAACTGCACTTGAATTTGGTGGCCTTGCACCCTGCTTGAAGTGGTATGAAACTGCTCTTGAATTAGGTGGGCTTGCACTCTGCTTGGTGGCACGATACTGCACTTGAATTTGGCGGCATTGCACCTTGCTTGGTGGCATGAAACTGCACTTGAATTTGTGGCCTTGCACCCTGCTTGAAGTGGCATGAAATTGCACTTGAATTAGGTGGCCTTGCACCCTGCATGAAGTGGTATGAAACTGCACTTGAAATTGGTGGCCTTGCACCCTGCTTGAAATGGCATGAAACTGCACTTGCATTTGGTGGCCTTGCACCCTGCTTGAAGGGGCATGAAACTGCACTTGAATTTGGTGGCCTTGCAACCTGCTTGCAGTGACATGAAACTGCACTTGGATGTGGTGTCCTTGCACACTGCATGAAGTGGTATGAACATGCACTTGAATTTTGTGGCCTTGCACCCTGCTTGAAGTGGTATAAAACTGCACTTGAATTTGGTGGCCTTGCACCCAGCTTGAAGTGGTATGAAACTGCACTTGAATTTGGTAGACTTGCACCCTGCATGAAGTGGTATGAAACTGCACTTGAAATTGGTGGCTTTGCACCCTGTTTGAAATGGCATGAAACTGCACTTGCATTTGGTGGCCTTGCACCCTGCTTGAAGTGGCATGAAACTGCAATTGAATTTGGTGACCTTGCACCCTGCTTGAAGTGGCATGAAACTGCACTTGAATTTGGTGGTCTTGCACCCTGCTTGGTGGCATGAAACTGCACTTGAATTTGGTGGCCTTGCACACTGCTTGGTGGCATGAAACTGCACTTGAATTTGTGGCCCTACGCCCTGCTTGAAGTGGCATGAAACTGCATTTAAATTTGGTGGCCTTGTACCCTGCTTGAAGTGGTATGAAACTGCACTTGAATGTGATGGCCTTGCACCCTGCTGGAAATGGCATGAAACTGCACTTGAATTTGGTGGCCTTGCACCCTGCTTGGTGGCATGAAACTGCACTTGAATGTGACGGCCTTGCTCCCTGCTTGAAGTGGTAAGAAACTGCACTTGAATTTGGTGGCCTTGCACCCTGCTTGAAGTGGTATGAAACTGCACTTGAATTTGGTGGACTTGCACACTGCATGAAGTGGTATGAAACTGCACTTGAATTTGGCGGCCTTGCACCCTGCTTGAAATGGAATGAAACTGCTCTTGCATTTCGTGGCCTTGCACCCTGCTTGAAGTGGCATGAAACTGCACTTGAATTTGGTGGCCTTGCACCCTGCTTGAAGTGGCATGAAGCTGTACTTGAATTTGGTGGTCTTGCCCCCTGTTTGGTGGCATGAAACTGCACTTCAATTTGGTGGCCTTGCACCCTGCTTGTTGGCATGAAACAGCACTTGAATTTGTGGACCTGCACCCTGCTTGACGTGGCATGAAACCGTCCTTGAATTTGGTGGCCTTGCAACCTGCTTGAAATGGCATGAGACTGCACTTGAATTTGGTGGCCTTGCACCCTGCATGAAGTGACATGAAACTGCATTTGAATGTGGAGTCTTTGCACTCTGCTTGAAGTGGTATGAAACTGCACTTGAATTTGGTGGACGCAACCTGCATGAAGTGGTATGAAACTGCACTTGAATTTGGTGGCCTTGCACCCTGCTTGAAGTGGTATGAAACTGCACTTGAATTTGGTGGCCTTACACCCTGCTTGAAGTGGTATGAAACTGCTCGAATTAGGTGGCTTTGCACCCTGATTGGTGGCACGAAACTGCACTTGAGTTTGGTGGCCTTGCACACTGCTTGAAATGGCATGAATCTACACTTGAATTTGGTGGCCTTGCACCCTGCTTGAAGTGACATGAAACTGCATTTGAATGTGGTGTCCTTGCACCCTGCTTGACGTGGTATGAAACTGCACTTGAATTTTGTGGTTTGCACCCTGCTTCTAATGGTATGAAACTGCACTTGAATTTGGTGGACGCACCCTGCATGAAATGGTAGGAAACGGTATTTGAATATGGTGGCCTTGCACATTGCTTGAAGTGGTACGAAACTGCACTTGAATTTTGTGGCCTTGCACCCTGCTTGAAGTGGCATGAAACTGCACTTGAATTTGGTGGCCTTGCACCCTGCTTGAAGTGGTATGAAACTGCTCTTGAATTAGGTGGGCTTGCACTCTGCTTGGTGGCATGATACTGCACTTGAATTTGGCGGCATTGCACCTTGCTTGGTGGCATGAAACTGCACTTGAATTTGTGGCCTTGCACCCTGCTTGAAGTGGCATGAAATTGCACTTGAATTAGGTGGCCTTGCACCCTGCTTGAAATGGCATGAAACTGCACTTGAATTTGGTGGCCTTGCACCCTGCTTGCAGTGACATGAAACTGCACTTGGATGTGGTGTCCTTGCACACTGCATGAAGTGGTATGAACATGCACTTGAATTTTGTGGCCTTGCACCATGCTTGAAGTGGTATAAAACTGCACTTGAATTTGGTGGCCTTGCACCCAGCTTGAAGTGGTTTGAAACTGCACTTGAATTTGGTAGACTTGCACCCTGCATGAAGTGGTATGAAACTGCACTTGAAATTGGTGGCCTTGCACCCTGCTTGAAATGGCATGAAACTGCACTTGCATTTGGTGGCCTTGCACCCTGCTTGAAGGGGCATGAAACTGCACTTGAATTTGGTGGCCTTGCACCCTGCTTGCAGTGACATGAAACTGCACTTGGATGTGGTGTCCTTGCACACTGCATGAAGTGGTATGAACATGCACTTGAATTTTGTGGCCTTGCACCCTGCTTGAAGTGGTATAAAACTGCACTTGAATTTGGTGGCCTTGCACCCAGCTTGAAGTGGTATGAAACTGCACTTGAATTTGGTAGACTTGCACCCTGCATGAAGTGGTATGAAACTGCACTTGAAATTGGTGGCTTTGCACCCTGCTTGAAATGGCATGAAACTGCACTTGCATTTGGTGGCCTTGCACCCTGCTTGAAGTGGCATGAATCTGCAATTGAATTTGGTGACCTTGCACCCTGCTTGAAGTGGCATGAAACTGCACTTGAATTTGGTGGTCTTGCACCCTGCTTGGTGGCATGAAACTGCACTTGAATTTGGTGGCCTTGCACACTGCTTGGTGGCATGAAACTGCACTTGAATTTGTGGCCCTACGTCCTGCTTGAAGTGGCATGAAACTGCATTTAAATTTGGTGGCCTTGCACCCTGCTTGAAGTGGTATGAAACTGCACTTGAATGTGATGGCCTTGCACCCTGCTGGAAATGGCATGAAACTGCACTTGAATTTGGTGGCCTTGCACCCTGCTTGGTGGCATGAAACTGCACTTGAATGTGACGGCCTTGCTCCCTGCTTGAAGTGGTATGAAACTGCACTTGAATTTGGTGGCCTTGCACCCTGCTTGAAGTGGTATGAAACTGCACTTGAATTTGGTGGACTTGCACACTGCATGAAGTGGTATGAAACTGCACTTGAATTTGGCGGCCTTGCACCCTGCTTGAAATGGCATGAAACTGCTCTTGCATTCGGTGGCCTTGCACCCTGCTTGAAGTGGCATGAAACTGCACTTGAATTTGGTTGCCTTGCACCCTGCTTGAAGTGGCATGAAACTGTACTTGAATTTGGTGATCTTGCCCCCTGTTTGGTGGCATGAAACTGCACTTCAATTTGGTGGCCTTGCACCCTGCTTGTTGGCATGAAACAGCACTTGAATTTGTGGACCTGCACCCTGCTTGACGTGGCATGAACCCGTCCTTGAATTTGGTGGCCTTGCAACCTGCTTGAAATGGCATGAGACTGCACTTGAATTTGGTGGCCTTGCACCCTGCATGAAGTGACATGAAACTGCATTTGAATGTGGAGTCTTTGCACTCTGCTTGAAGTGGTATGAAACTGCACTTGAATTTGGTGGACGCAACCTGCATGAAGTGATATGAAACTGCACTTGAATTTGGTGGCCTTGCACCCTGCTTGAAGTGGTATGAAACTGCTCGAATTAGGTGGCTTTGCACCCTGATTGGTGGCACGAAACTGCACTTGAGTTTGGTGGCCTTGCACACTGCTTGAAATGGCATGAATCTACACTTGAATTTGGTGGCCTTGCACCCTGCTTGAAGTGACATGAAACTGCATTTGAATGTGGTGTCCTTGCACCCTGCTTGAAGTGGTATGAAACTGCACTTGAATTTTGTGGTTTGCACCCTGCTTCTAATGGTATGAAACTGCACTTGAATTTGGTGGACGCACCCTGCATGAAGTGGTATGAAACTGCACTTGAATTTGGTGACCTTGCACCCTGCTTGAAGTGGTATGAAACTACACTTGAATTCATTGGCCTTGTATCCAGCTTGAAGTGCTATGAAACTGCACTTCAATTCGGTGGCCTTGCACGCTGCTTGAAGTGGTCGTAAACTGCATTTGAATTCGGTTGCCTTGCACCCTGCTTGAAGTGGTATGAAATTGCACTTGAATTTGGTGACCTTGCACCCTGCCTGAAATGGCATGAAACTGCACTTGAATTTGGTGGCCTTGCACCCTGCTTGAAGTGACATGAAACTGCATTTGAATGTGGTGTCCTTGCACCCTGCTTGAAGTGGAATGAAACTGCACTTGAATTTTGTCGTTTGCAACCTGCTTGAAATGGTATGAAACTGCACTTGAATTTGGTGGACGCACCCTGCATTAAGTGGTATGAAACTGCACTTGAATTTGGTGGCCTGGCACCCTGCTTGAAGTGGTATGAAACTGCACTTGAATTTGATGGCCTTGCACGCTGCTTGAAGTGGTATGAAACTGCTCTTGAATTAGGTGGCCTTGCACCCTGCTTGAAGTGGTATGAAACTGCACGAATTTGGTGGCCTTGCACCCTGCTTGAAGTGGTAGGAAACTGCACTTGAATTTGGTGGCCTTGCACCCAGCTTGAAGTGGTATGAAACTGCACTTGAATTTGGTGGACTTGCACCCTGCATGAAATGGTATGAAACTGCACTTGAATTTGGTGACCTTGCACCCTGCTTGAAATGGCATGAAAGTGCACTTGAATTTGGTGGCCTTGCACCCTGCTTGAAATGGCATGAAACTGCACTTCAATTTGGTGGCCTTGCACACTGCATGAAGTGACATGAAGCTGCATTTGAATGTGGAGTCTTTGCACTCTGCTTGAAGTGGTATGAAACTGCTCTTGACTTTTGTGGCCCTGCACTCTGCTTGAAGTGGTATGAAACTGCACTTGAATTTGTGGCCCTGCACCCTGCTTGAAGTGGCATGAAACTGCACTTGAATTTGGTGGCCTTGCACCCTGCTTGAAATGGCATGAAACTGCACTTGCATTTGGTGGCCTTGCACCCTGCTTGAAGTGGCATGAAACTGCACTTGAATTTGGTGACCTTGCACCCTGCTTGAAGTGGCATGAAACTGCACTTGAATTTGGTGGTCTTGCACCCTGCTTGAAGTGGCATGAAACTGTACTTGAATTAGGTGGTCTTGCACCCTGCTTGTTGGTATGAAACTGCACTTGAATTTGTGGCCCTGCACCCTGCTTGACGTGGCGTGAAACTGTCCTTGAATTTGGTGGCCTTGCACCCTGCATGAAGTGACATGAAACTGCATTTGAATGTGGAGTCTTTGCACTCTGCTTGAAGTGGTATGAAACTGCACTTGAAATTTGTGGCCCTGCACCCTGCTTGAAGTGGTATGAAACTGCACTTGAATTTGGTGGACGCACCCTGCTTGACGTGGTATGAAACTGCACTTGAATTCATTGGCCTTGTATCCAGCTTGAAGTGCTATGAAACTGCACTTGAATTCGGTGGCCTTGCACGCGGCTTGAAGTGGTCGTAAACTGCATTTGAATTCGGTTGCCTTGCACCCTGCTTGAAGTGGTATGAAATTGCACTTGAATTTGGTGGACGCACCCTGCATTAAGTGGTATGAAACTGCACTTGAATTTGGTGGACGCACCCTGCATTAAGTGGTATGAAACTGCACTTGAATTTGGTGGCCTGCCACCCTGCTTGAAGTGGTATGAAACTGCACTTGAATTTGATGGCCTTGCACGCTGCTTGAAGTGGTATGAAACTGCTCTTGAATTAGGTGGCCTTGCACCCTGCTTGAAGTGGTATGAAACTGCACGAATTTGGTGGCCTTGCACCCTGCTTGAAGTGGTAGGAAACTGCACTTGAATTTGGTGGCCTTGCACCCAGCATGAAGTGGTATGAAACTGCACTTGAATTTGGTGACCTTGCACCCTGCTTGAAATGGCATGAAAGTGCACTTGAATTTGGTGGCCTTGCACCCTGCTTGAAATGGCATGAAACTGCACTTCAATTTGGTGGCCTTGCACACTGCATGAAGTGACATGAAACTGCATTTGAATGTGGAGTCTTTGCACTCTGCTTGAAGTGGTATGAAACTGCACTTGAATTTTGTGGCCCTGCACCCTGCTTGAAGTGGTATGAAACTGCACTTGAATTTGTGGCCCTGCACCCTGCTTGAAGTGGCATGAAACTGCACTTGAATTTGGTGGCCTTGCACCCTGCTTGAAATGGCATGAAACTGCACTTGCATTTGGTGGCCTTGCACCCTGCTTGAAGTGGCATGAAACTGCACTTGAATTTAGTGACCTTGCACCCTGCTTGAAGTGGCGTGAAACTGCACTTGAATTTGGTGGTCTTGCACCCTGCTTGGTGGCATGAAACTGCACTTGAATTTGGTGGCCTTGCACCCTGCTTGGTGGCATGAAACTGCACTTGAATTTGTGGCCCTACGCCCTGCTTGAAGTGGCATGAAACTACATTTGAATTTGGTGGCCTTGCACCCTGCTTGAAGTGGTATGAAACTGCACTTGAATGTGATGGTCTTGCACACTGCTTGAAATGGTATGAAACTGCACTTGAATTTGGTGGCCTTGCACCCTGCTTGAAGTGGTATGAAACTGCACTTGAATTTGGTGGACTTGCACCCTGCATGATGTGGTATGAAACTGCACTTGAATTTGGTGGCCTTGCACCCTGCTTGAAATTGCATGAAACTGCACTTGCATTTGGTGGCCTTGCACCCTGCTTGAAGTGGCATGAAACTGCACTTGAATTTGGTGGTCTTGCACCCTGCTTGAAGTGGCATGAAACTGTACTTGAATTAGGTGGTCTTGCACCCTGCTTGTTGGTATGAAACTGCACTTGAATTTGTGGCCCTGCACCCTGCTTGACGTGGCGTGAAACTGTCCTTGAATTTGGTGGCCTTGCACCCTGCATGAAGTGACATGAAACTGCATTTGAATGTGGAGTCTTTGCACTCTGCTTGAAGTGGTATGAAACTGCACTTGCATTTTGTGGCCCTGCACCCTGCTTGAAGTGGTATGAAACTGCACTTGAATTTGGTGGACGCACCCTGCTTGACGTGGCATGAAACTGTCCTTGAATTTGGTGGACTTGCACCCTCCTTGAAATGGCATGAAACTGCACTTGAATTTGGTGGCCTTGCAACCTGCATGAAGTGACATGAAACTGCATTTGAATGTGGAGTCTTTGCACTCTGCTTGAAGTGGTATGAAACTGCACTTGAATTTGGTGGACGCACCCTGCATGAAGTGGTATGAAACTGCACTTGAATTTGGTGGCCTACTGGGAACAAGAGTTAGCTATTAAAATTTCAAAGGAAAGTTGGAATGAATACTTATTAAACGTGCATAAATGCTCGATTAATGTAAGACACACTTTAATACGATTTAAAATTTTACATAGATTATATTATTCAAAAACTAAAATTCATAAAATCTTCCCAAACGTATCATCTATTTGTGATAAATGTCAATCCCAAGAAGCTACTATAGCGCACTCATTCGTCTTCTGTACAAAAATTCAAAAATTTTGGAATGAAATTTTTGTAATCTTTACAAAGTTATTTAAAACAAGACTGATACCCAAAGCAGAATGGATTATCTTCGGAATAACGGAAGATGATCCAGAACTAAATGTGTTTCAAAAGAAATTAATGGACTATGGGTTAATAACTGGAAAAAAAGCTAATTCTAAAATTTTGGAAGAAGGCTCCAATACCAACTATAAATATGTGGATTTCAAATATGTTTGAAACATTACACCTAGAAGAGATAAGACTCCTCCTAGCAGGTAAACCAGATCACTTCCACCTGACGTGGTCTGCATTTATAGAATTATTACAAACATAGGGTGCAAAAGTACTTTAAAAAAAATAAAAAAATTGAGGTCAGGTAAGGGGGGATGATAGTTGAAGAGTTGGTATGTCCTATTTACGTAATTTTTTTTTTCTTTTTTTTTATCCTCTCTTTCTCTTTTTTTTCCTAGGGCCTATCTCTTAACTCTTTTTTTTTTTTTTTTTTTAATTTCGCTCTTATAGGGTCTTCGTCCTTTTTTGTTGTTACATTTTCTACACTTTTCTACACTTTCACTTTTTCCTTCACTTTCTTCTTTCTTTCAATCTTTTCCTTTTCTAGTGTAAAAAAAAAAATAAAGAGAGTACATTAATTGTAAGAAGATACAAATGACGAGTATTAATGTATGTGGTTGTAATGTAATGTACTTCTAATAAATAAAAATTAAAAAAAAAAAAAAAAAAAAAAAAAAAAAAAAAAACATAGAAGAAACTGTCCTTGAATTTGGTGGCCTTGCACCCTGCATGAAGTGACATGAAACTGCATTTGAATGTGGAGTCTTTGCACTCTGCTTGAAGTGGTATGAAACTGCACTTGCATTTTGTGGCCCTGCACCCTGCTTGAAGTGGTATGAAACTGCACTTGAATTTGGTGGACGCACCCTGCTTGACGTGGCATGAAACTGTCCTTGAATTTGGTGGACTTGCACCCTCCTTGAAATGGCATGAAACTGCACTTGAATTTGGTGGCCTTGCACCCTGCATGAAGTGACATGAAACTGCATTTGAATGTGGAGTCTTTGCACTCTGCTTGAAGTGGTATGAAACTGCACTTGAATTTGGTGGACGCACCCTGCATGAAGTGGTATGAAACTGCACTTGAATTTGGTGGCCTACTGGGAACAAGAGTTAGCTATTAAAATTTCAAAGGAAAGTTGGAATGATTACTTATTAAACGTGCATAAATGCTCGATTAATGTAAGACACACTTTAATACAATTTAAAATTTTACATAGATTATATTATTCGAAAACTAAAATTCATAAAATTTTCCCAAACGTATCATCTATTTGTGATAAATGTCAATCCCAAGAAGCTACTATAGCGCACTCATTCGTCTTCTGTACAAAATTCAAAAAATTTGGAATGAAATTTTTGTAATCTTTACAAAGTTATTTTAAAACAAGACTGATAACCAAAGCAGAATGGATTATCTTCGGAATAACGGAAGATGATCCAGAACTAAATGTGTTTCAAAAGAAATAATGGACTATGGGTTAATAACTGGAAAAAAGCTAATTCTAAAATTTTGGAAGAAGGCTCCAATACCAACTATAAATATGTGGATTTCAAATATGTTTGAAACATTACACCTAGAAGAGATAAGACTCCTCCTAGCAGGTAAACCAGATCACTTCCACCTGACGTGGTCTGCATTTATAGAATTTATTACAAACATAGGGTGCAAAAGTACTTAAAAAAAAATTAAAAATTGAGGTCAGGTAAGGGGGGATGATAGTTGAAGAGTTGGTATGTCCTATTTACGTAATTTTTTTTTTCTTTTTTTTTCCTCTCTTTCTCTTTTTTTTCCTAGGGCCTATCTCTTAACTCTTTTTTGTTTTTGTTTTTAATTTCGCTCTTATAGGGTCTTCGTCCTTTTTTGTTGTTACATTTTCTACACTTTTCTACACTTTCACTTTTTCCTTCACTTTCTTCTTTCTTTCAATCTTTTCCTTTTCTAGTGTAAAAAAATAAAAAATAAAGAGAGTACATTAATTGTAAGAAGATACAAATGACGAGTATTAATGTATGTGGTTGTAATGTAATGTACTTCTAATAAATAAAAATTAAAAAAAAAAAAAAAAAAAAAAAAAAAAAACATAGAAGAAACTGTCCTTGAATTTGGTGGCCTTGCACCCTGCATGAAGTGACAATGAAACTGCATTTGAATGTGGAGTCTTTGCACTCTGCTTGAAGTGGTATGAAACTGCACTTGCATTTTGTGGCCCTGCACCCTGCTTGAAGTGGTATGAAACTGCACTTGAATTTTGTGATTTGCACCTGCTTCTAATGGTATGAAACTGCACTTGAATTTGGTGGACGCACTCTGCATGAAGTGGTATGAAACTGCACTTGAATTTGGTAACCTTGCACCCTGCTTGAAGTGGTATGAAACTGCACTTGAATTCATTGGCCTTGTATCCAGCTTGAAGTGCTATGAAACTGCACTTGAATTCGGTGGCCTTGCACGCTGCTTGAAGTGGTCGTAAACTGCATTTGAATTCGGTTGCCTTGCACCCTGCTTGAAGTGGTATGAAAATTGCACTTGAATTTGGTGACCTTGCACCCTGCCTGAAATGGCATGAAACTGCACTTGAATTTGGTGGCCTTGCACCCTGCTTGAAGTGAAATGAAACCTGCATTTGAATGTTGTTGTCCTTGCACCCTGCTTGAAGTGGAATGAAACTGCACTTGAATTTTGTGGTTTGCACCCTGCTTGAAATGGTATGAAACTGCACTTGAATTTGGTGGACGCACCCTGCATTAAGTGGTATGAAGCTGCACTTGAATTTGGTGGCCTGGCACCCTGCTTGAAGTGGTATGAAACTGCACTTGAATTTGATGGCCTTGCACCTGCTTGAAGTGGTATGAAACTGCTCTTGAATTAGGTGGCCTTGCACCCTGCTTGAAGTGGTATGAAACTGCACGAATTTGGTGGCCTTGCACCCTGCTTGAAGTGGTAGGAAACTGCACTTGAATTTGGTGACCTTGCACCCTGCTTGAAATGGCATGAAAGTGCACTTGAATTTGGTGGCCTTGCACCCTGCATGAAGTGGCATGAAACTGCACTTGAATTTGGTGACCTTGCACCCGCTTGAAGTGGCATGAAACTGCACTTGAATTTGGTCATCTTGCACTCTGCTTGGTGGCATGAAACTGCACTTGAATTTGGTGGCCTTGCACCCTGCTTGAAATGGCATGAAACTGCACTTGAATTTGGTGGCCTTGCACCCTGCTGGAAGTGACATGAAACTGCATTGGATGTGTTCTTGCACCCTGCTAGAAGTGGATGAAAACTGCACTTGAATTTTTGTGGTTTGCACCCTGCTTGAAATGGTATGAAACTGCACTTGAATTTGGTGGACGCACCCTGCATTAAGTGGTATGAAAACTGCACTTGAATTTGGTGGCCTGGCACCCTGCTTGAAGTGGTATGAAACTGCACTTGAATTTGATGGCCTTGCACGCTGCTTGAAGTGGTATGAACTGCTCTTGAATTAGGTGGCCTTGCACCCTGCTTGAAGTGGTATGAAACTGCACGAATTTGGTGGCCTTGCACCCTGCTTGAAGTGGCATGAAACTGTACTTGAATTTGGTGGTCTTGCACCCTGCTTGGTGGCATGAAACTGCACTTGAATTTGATGGCCTGCACCCTGCTTGTTGGCATGAAATTGCACTTGAGTTTGAGGCCCTGCACCCTGCTTGACATGGCATGAAACTGTCCTTGAATTTGGTGGCCTTGCACCCTGCTGAAGTGGCATGAAACTGCACTTGAATGTGGAGTCCTTGCACTCTGCTTGAAGTGGTATGAAACTGCACTTGAATTTGGTGGACGCACCCTGCATGAAGTGATATGAAACTGCACTTGAATTTGGTGGCCTTGCACCCTGCTTGAAGTGGTATGAAACTGCACTTGAATTTGGTGGCCTTACACCCTGCTTGAAGTGGTATGAAACTGCTCGAATTAGGTGGCCTTGCACCCTGCTTGGTGGCACGAAACTGCACTTGAGTTTGGTGGCCTTGCACCCTGCTTGAAATGGCATGAATCTACACTTGAATTTGGTGGCCTTGCACCCTGCTTGAAGTGACATGAAACTGCATTTGAATGTGGTGTCCTTGCACCCTGCTTGAAGTGGTATGAAACTGCACTTGAATTTTGTGGTTTGCACCCTGCTCCTAATGGTATGACACTGCACTTGAAATTTGGTGGACGCACCCTGCATGAAGTGGTATGAAACTGCACTTGAATTTGGTGGCCTAGCACCCTGCATGAAGTGACATGAAACTGCATTTGAATGTGGAGTCCTTGCACTCTGCTAGAAGTGGTATGAAATGCACTTGAAATTTGTGGCCCTGCACCCTGGTTGGTGGCATGAAACTGCACTGGAATTTGGTGGCCTTGCACCGCTTGTTGGCATGAAACTGCACTTGAATTTGTGGCCATGCACCCTCCTTGACGTGGCATGAAACTGTCCTTGAATTTGGTTGGCCTTGCACCCTGCTTGAAGTGACATGAAACTGCACTTGAATGTGCTGGCCTTGCACCCTGCTTGAAGTGGTATGAAACTGCACTTGAATTTGGTGGCCTTCCACCCTGCTTGAAGTGACATGAAACTGCACTTGAATGTGGTGGCCTTGCACACTGCATGAAGTGGTATGAAACTGCACTTGAATTTGAGGCCCTGCACCCTGCTTGACATGGCATGAAACTGTCCTTGAATTTGGTGGCCTTGCACCCTGCTTGAAGTGGCATGAAACTGCACTTGAATGTGCAGTCCTTGCACTCTGCTTGAAGTGGTATGAAACTGCACTTGAATTTGGTGGACGCACCCTGCATGAAGTGATATGAAACTGCACTTGAATTTGGTGGCCTTGCACCCTGCTTGAAGTGGTATGAAACTGCACTTGAATTGGGTGGCCTTACACCCTGCTTGAAGTGGTATGAAACTGCTCGAATTAGGTGGCCTTGCACCCTGCTTGGTGGCACGAAACTGCACTTGAGTTTGGTGGCCTTGCACCCTGCTTGAAATGGCATGAATCTACACTTGAATTTGGTGGCCTTGCACCCTGCTTGAAGTGACATGAAACTACATTTGAACGTGGTGTCCTTGCACCCTGCTTGAAGTGGTATGAAACTGCACTTGAATTTTGTGGTTTGCACCCTGCTCCTAATGGTATGACACTGCACTTGAATTTGGTGGACGCACCCTGCATGAAGTGGTATGAAACTGCACTTGAATTTGGTGGCCTTGCACCCTGCATGAAGTGACATGAAACTGCATTTGAATGTGGAGTCCTTGCACTCTGCTAGAAGTGGTATGAAACTGCACTTGAAATTTGTGGCCCTGCACCCTGGTTGGTGGCATGAAACTGCACTGGAATTTGGTGGCCTTGCACCCTGCTTGTTGGCATGAAACTGCACTTGAATTTGTGGCCATGCACCCTCCTTGACGTGGCATGAAACTGTCCTTGAATTTGGTGGCCTTGCACCCTGCTTGAAGTGACATGAAACTGCACTTGAATGTGATGGCCTTGCACCCTGCTTGAAGTGGTATGAAACTGCACTTGAATTTGGTGGCCTTGCACCCTGCTTGAAGTGACATGAAACTGCACTTGAATGTGGTGGCCTTGCACACTGCATGAAGTGGTATGAAACTGCACTTGAATTTGGTGGCCTTGCACCCTGCTTGAAGCGGTATGAAACTGCACTTGAATTCATTGGCCTTGTACCCAGCTTGAAGTGCTATGAAACTGCACTTGAATTAGGTGGCCTTGCACCCTGCTTGAAGTGGTATGAAACTGCACTTGAATTTGGTGGCCTTGCAACCTGCTTGAAGTGGTATGAAACTGCACTTGAATTAGGTGGCCTTGCACCCTGCTTGAAATGGCATGAAACTGCACTTGAATTTGGTAGACTTGCACCCTGCATGAAGTGGTATGAAACTGCACTTGAATTTGGTGGCATTGCACCCTGCTTGAAATGGCATGAAACCGCACTTGCATTTGGTGGCCTTGCACCCTGCTTGAAGTGGCATGAAACTGCACTTGAATTTGGTGACCTTGCACCCTGCTTGAAGTGGCATGAAACTGCACTTGAATTTGG
>JAXLNO010002067.1:0-58722 GCA_038087875.1 Malacoraja senta | reverse complement strand
CACGCCTCCCTCTGCCCTCCCCCCTTGCCCCCTTCCATCAGCTTAGTTTAGCTTAGTTTTGAGATATCAGCGATCCCCTGCATATTAACCTAGTGGCAATTTACACTAGGACAATTTACACATACACCAAGCCAATTAACCCACATACCTGTACGTCTTTGGAGTGTGGGAGGAAACTGAAGATCTCGGAGAAAACCTATGCGATCACAAGGAGAGTGTACAAACTCTGTACAGACAGCACCAGTAGTCGGGATCGAACGCGGATCTCCGGGGCTGCAAGTGCTGTAAGGCAGCAACACTACCACTGCCACCACCATGCCGCCCTAGTCGTTTAACCAGTTTCACAGTTCACCACATTGATCACACCTTCCCGAGCCACCACCCTGCCTGATGTTATAACTGACCGGCCCTGATTTGTCCTAATCATTTCTCACCTCCAGCTCTTCCACCTCCCCAAACCATCCCCCCCCCCCCTACTTTCAGACTTAAATGCGGTCTCGACCTGATAAGTCACCCATCCTTTTTCTTCAGCTGCCTGAACTGTTGAGTTACTCTAGCACTTTGGGTCATTTTTCTGTCACTTTCGTGTCTTTTTTGATTCTCTACAATTAAAGGACTGGTTGTTCCATCATCTTGTTGTTGAGTCTTTGTTAATGTTGTAGTATCCGTACATGGTTTTACTGGTAAATGGAGTTTGTTACATATTGTGGATAGGTTGAGTAAGAGGGCGGAAACTTGGCAAATACTGTTTACTGTGAGAAAGTGCATGGTCATTCAATTTGTAGAGGAATCCACAGGCAAACTATTATCCAACAGAGAGAGATTTCAAATGAATGGAGAATAGAGGGATTTTTGTGTTCCTGTGCATGGGTCACAATAGGTTAGCAGGCTTTGCTTTTATTGCAAGCGATTGGAGATTACAAAGACGGAAGTGTTGTTACATTTATTCAGGGTGTTTGTGAGGCCACACCTAGAATACGTGAGTTCAGTATTCCCACTGCGCATGCCCAGGTCATAGGTCACTAGCTATAAAACAGTCTTGCCAACGGTGGTGCTGCATTGTATGCAGGCTTGCGTTTCATCCATAGTCGGGTCGTGGTCGGCTCTCCGTCGCTGCGGGTGCTGTTGAGTTGCTGTTGGGGCATCCCCGTCCCCTCCCTGGTGTCCCGTCCCTCCCCGGAGGTGTCCGGGGTGGCCCTGGGCTGGTGGGGCAGTCCCGGACTTGCAGCCGGTGCTGCAGCCGCTGGTTCCAGCTCAGTCTGCCTGCCCGCCAGGTTGGTCGGCAGCCCTCCATCTCCACCCCCTCCCTACAGTCCGACACCGAGATCCTGCTGAAGATGGGCAGCCGCCTGCCCTGCTCGAAACAGGGTGACTTGAGCTGGTGCTGCTGGAGTCGTCCTGGTCGGAGAGAGAGTCTGCGGACGGGCTCCTGCCGGCCATGGCGCAGGCCGGGCGCCCGCTGGAGCTGCGAGTACTGTTGGTGATGGTGGTGCTGGCGGCAGCAGCAACCTCCTTCCCCTCCCTTGCCCAGCCCCAAGTCTGGGCCAACTCCAACTCCAGGTCGTGGCTGAAGGCAGCCCACAGCGCGGCCCAGTCTAGCGCTGGGCAGGAGGAGGCTGAGCCCAGGACTGCGCTCTGGTGCAGGCGAGGCCGTGGCCCTCGCTCCTCTCGGGGTTGTGGATGAAGTGGCAAAGGGTACCGTAGGGGCAGAAGCCAGTGGTGTGCATGGTACCATATAACCATATAACCATTAACAGCATGGAAACAGGCCATCTCGGCCCTTCAAGTCCGTGCCGAACACTTATTTTATTTAAAAAAAATTTTTTTTATTACTTCCCCCTAGTCCCATCTACCTGCACTCAGACCATAACCCTCCATTCCTTTCCCGTCCATATACCCATCCAATCTATTTTTAAAGGATAACATCGAACCTGCCTCCACCACTTCCACTGGAAGCTCATTCCACACAGCTACCACTCTCTGAGTAAAGAAGTTCCCCCTAATGTTCCCCCTAAACTTCTGTCCCTTAATTCTCAAGTCATGTCCCCTTGTTTGAATCTTCCATACTCTCAATGGGAAAAGCTTATCCACGTCCACTCTGTCTAACCCGCTCATCATTTTAAAGACCTCTATCAAGTCCCCTCTTAACCTTCTGCGCTCCAAAGAATAAAGACCTAACTTGTTCAACCTTTCTCTGTAACTTAGTTGCTGAAACCCAGGCAACATTCTAGTAAATCTCCTCTGTACTCTCTCTATTTTGTTGACATCCTTCCTATAATTAGGCGACCAAAATTGTACTCCATACTCCAGAATTGGCCTCACCAATGCCTTGTACAATTTTAACATTTCATCCCAACTTCTATATTCAATGCTCTGATTTATAAAGGCCAGCACACCAAAAGCTTTCTTTACCACCCTATCTACACGAGATTCCACCTTCAGGGAACTATGCACAGTTATCCTAGATCCTCTGTTCAACTGCATTTCCTCAATTCGCTACCATTTACCATGTACGTCCTATTATGATTTGTCCTGCCGAGATGTAGCTCCTCACATTTATCAGTATTAAACTCCATCTGCCATCTTTCAGCCCACTCTTCCAAATGGCCTAAATCTCTCTGTAGACTTTGAAAATCTACTTCATTATCCACAACACCACCTATCTTAGTATCATCTGCATACTTACTAATCCAATTTTCCACACCATCATCCAGATCATTGATGTACATGACAAACAACAGTGGACCCAACACAGACCCCTGAGGCACCCCACTAGTCACCGGCCTCCAACCTGACAAACAGCCATCCACCATTGTACGGCTTGTTCTTGGGGTGGCGGCTGAGGCCGTGGGCGAACTGGCACTTGTCGCCGTAGCGGCCCATTGGGGAGCGGGTTCCTCCGGAGTGTGAGCGCGATTGGGCTGGACTTGGGGTTGGCTGTGGGTTCTGTGGGTCTGGGGCTGCTGGTGTTGGTGTTGGCGCTTCTCCGAGCTGGACCTGGGGGCCGGTGTCGTGTCGGTCCCGATGTCTCGAGTGGGGGGGGGACCGGTGACGGCTCAGCAGCGCTTGCGGGTCTCCCCCCCCGCCCGGTCTCCCCTCCCTGCCCGGTCTCCCCTCCCCGCCTGGTCTCACCCCCCCGCACCCCCCCCGCCCGCCCTGTCTCCCCTCCCCGCCCGGTCTCACCCCCCCCCCACCCCCCCCGCCCGCCCAGTCTCCCCTCCCCGCCCGGTCTCCCCAGCCCCCCGCCCCGGTCTCCCCGCCTGCCTGGTTCCCCCCAGCCCACCTCACCCCCTGGCCCGCCCGCTCTCCCACTGAAAAAAGACAAAAAAATCAGACTAAAAGTATACTCACTGTATCTATAGCGCCGAGGTCTATTTACTGTTATAGCTTACGACCTTTGACAAATCCCATGATTCCTTGCGTTTTTCGGAATACCGAACTCACTTATACTCTGTATGGTTATATTCCCATTATTTAAGAAAGGAATTATGGGTATTTGAGGCAATTTATAAGAAATTTTCTGGGCAAATACATGGGTATGACAAATTTATCACTCAATTGTATCTTGAAAGAAGGGTATTGAATCTGTTGAATAAGATTGGGGAGTCTAGAACATTAGAAGTATTTAAAGAATATGTATATCTTCTAAAGAAGATTGGGTAATTAAGGGCAACGAGGATCTGTCCAAAAGAGAGGTTGAGGCCTGGGACAGATCAGCTTCGATCAAATTCCTGCTCTTTTTCTGAAAGGTTTAGTTTAGTTTAGAGATACAGCGCGGATACATGCCCTTTGGCCCACTGAGTCCGCGCCGACCATCGATCTCCGCACATTAACATTATCCTACACACACTAGGGACAAATTTTTACCTTTACACCAAGCCAATTAACCTACAAACCTGTACGTCTTTAGATTGTGGGAGGAAACTGAAGATCCCGGAGAAAACCCACACGGTCACGAGGAGAATGTACAAACCAGACAGCACCCGTAGTCGGGATCGAACCCAGGTCTCTGGTGCTGCAATCGCTGTAAGGCAGCAACTCTACCGCTGCGCCACCGTGTCGCCAGGTTGGTCAAGGCCGAATCGTTCATCACATTTAAAAGGCTTTTGAATCACCTGTAAAGCCCACTCTGCAGGTTAAGGTTCACGTGCTGAAATGTAGGATCAGTGGTGGTCGCTCTTTTGTCTGTCCAGCATAAACATGATGGGCTGAACTCTGGAGCATTAGAGCTGAGGGGAGACCTGATGGAAGTATATAAAATTATGAGAGGCATATATAGGGCAGACAGTCAGAACCTTTTTCCCAGGGTGGAAATGTCAAAGACGAGAGGGCGTAGCTTTAAGATCAGAGGGGGAGATAAAGGAGATATGCAGGGATGGTGGTGGAGGCAAACACGTTATTGGCATTTAAGAGGCTTTTGGCTAGGTACATGCACATGCAGGAAATGGAAGGATATGGATCACGTGCAGGCAGGAAATTAGTTTAACTTGGCTTTATGTTCAGCAAGGACATTTTGGGCCAAAGGGCCTGTTTTAAAATTAATTCCGGCATGTGCAGTCTCGTATATCTCTCTTCTTCTTCTGAAGGATGCATGCCAATGAAAATCACAGATTGGCTTAAAGCCTACAGTGTACCCCCTCTCATTTCATCTTGCAAGTGCAAACTATTTGCATACCCACACCCACTTAAATTTCAGCAGCATCCTTATAGTTTAAAGATGCTGAAGATATTATTAAGATGCTTAAATCCCATTCCTCAGTGCCTGATGGCTGGTGACCGTAGTCCTTTTATAATAACACCAAAAGACACCGTTAATAATCTGCTCAAATGTACGGACCTTATGTTCTTAGAATCCAGTTCATCCATTTGGTGGACACAAGTCTTAAACAGCTCACAGGTCTTTGCAGGAGAAAGGAGCCCAGAATGCCAGGAAAAAGAACTCATTGATGAATATGGACTTGATGGTTGATGGTGGAATATGGTTGATTGATTCCAGAATAGCTTATGTAAAAAATCAAAGTCAGCAGCAGGGGGCTTTCTCTCAATTTGTTCCAGAGTGAGCAACTGATTGAACCTTTGAGCTGTTAAAGCACTGTTGGCATCTCACACATCTGTTATTTTATTCTGTGTCCCATATTACAATTATGAATATTATGATTATGATTGTTACTCTCTTTCTTTTCCACTTGAATCCTCATCAATTGAAGAATGTGATATAACTTGCAGTTCCTGCATCACGAGTCCTCACTCCTGTACAATGCAGCATTCTACAATCATGGTTATCTTCAAGATGTTTGCGTTTGACAAATGAACAGCTTACCAACCTGGACTGGGCACCTGGAACATAACTCCAACTCGCTGAAAGATAGCTCATTGTCATCAATATAATGGCATCCATATATCCCTGGGTTTCACCTCTTCCACAGCCAACAATGGACCATTGTGGTCTCTAACTTTCCTTGGTCATTGGTGCCGGCTCTGGTTTGTTCTGAACCTTTTCATACATCTGGTTTCTCTCTCCCCGACTCTCAGTCTGAAGAAACATCTTGACCCGAATTGTCACCTGTTCCTTTTCTCCAGAGATGCTGCCTGACCTGCTGAGCTACTCCAGCGTTTTGTGTCTATGTTCATTCTCATATCTTGTTGACATATTAATTGTGTTAAATTGCTCCATATGTTCATGGTGGGATTCCTCAAGGATCTCATAAATGTCTTTAGATCAGGTTATATACTATGTCCCAGCAGCCAGCCTTAAGGCAGTAGCTGAACTAGACACATTGGAAATAGTGGACAATCGTTCTATGAAATATTTCATAACAGCTTCCATGGAATCTGGCATTACCTTGAATGAACTTTTTTTTGGTGGTTTGGCTCCAGCAGCACATGGGTAGAAGAAAAACTCCTAGTTTCTGAAAACATTGGTTGATTTTTGGGTGCTTTAATTACTATTAATATGCAGTCAAAGCCACCCTACACTTGCAGAATGCTGATATCAGCTCACTGTCTTCCGTACAGCAGTTTTATACCCTTTCGTTATTTGCATGGACGGCAAACCACTCTGAGACACTTGATGTGTCCCCTGCAATATTCTCGAATGAACCAGAGACAAAACATGGAGCGAGGTCTTCTATCACCTAACTCCAACTCTCTCCTTTTCCTCCAATTCCAGGGAAAAGGTACAAGCCTGCTTTCGCTTCCTAGTCCACTCCACAGGCTCATCACTCCTCATTGAGATATTTAGCATGGAAAGAGGCCTTTAGGCCCAATTTGCCCATGCCAACCAAGATGCCCCTCTCTACTATATTTACACCTGCCCAAGTTTGGCCTATATCCCTCTAAGCCATTCCTATCCATGCACAGTACTTGTCCAAATGTATTCTAAATGTTGTTATTGTACCTGGCCCAACTACCTCCTCTGGTAGCTCATTCCATATACCCATCACCCTTTGTGTGGAAAAGCTGCCTCTCAGATTCCTATTAAATTTTCCACTCTCACCTTAAACTATGTTATCTGGTTCTTGATTCCCCTACTCTGGGTAAAAGACTCTTTGCATTCACTCTATCTATTCCCCTCATTATTTTATACAGCTCTATAAGTTCACCCCTCAGGCTCCCAACCTCAAACTATAGCTCAGGTCCTCAAGTCTGGGCACCATCCTTGTAAATCTTCTCGGGCTTAATGACATCCTTCCAATAGCAGGGTGAGCAAAACTGAATACAATACTCCAAATGTGGCCTCACCAACGTCCTGTACGACTGTAAAGTTACATCCCAACTTCTATGCTCAAAACCCTGACTGATGAAGGCCAATCTATCAAACATTTTTCTGACCACACTATCAACATGTGATGCCACTTTCATGGAACTGTGTACTTGCACTCCTGCACAATAACACTTTCCAGGGCCTTGCCATTCACTATGAAGGCCCTGCCCTGATTTGACTTCCCAAAATTCAACACCTTGCACTTACCTGCATTAAACTTCATTAACCATTCCTCAGTCCTCTTACCCAACTGATCAAGATCCTGCTGTAAATTTTGACAACCATCTTCTCCATCTACGATGCCACACACTTTAGTGTCATCTGCAAACTTACTATTCATGTATTGTACATTTTCATCTACTGCTTTCCGTTTCCGATAACTCATTAAAAAAAATCTGCCCTTAGTGCACACTGCCTAACATACTCTGAAAAATGCATTTACTGGAGTGTCTAATATTAAACTCTTTCATTAAGCTGATGATAAATTAATAAAAATCTACTTCAAAGCCAATATATTATTTTGAATGTAAACAACATGTGGTCTGCATTGCAGAATCTTGCATTAACCAATGATCCATGGGCCTCGTGTTTGTTATTCCTGAAATTAGTTATTCTTCTGTATAATTGTTTAGAAGATTGACAATGCAGAGGCATGGAAGTGGTAATAATGCCAGTCATTGAGAGGAAACAATTACCATTATCATGTTCTATCAAAAAAATATAGACAGATAGGAAATAGAGTTTGCAACCAATCTAATCTTGGAAGCATATATGTTGTACTTGTTAGACACCTATTTAGTTTATCACAAGGTCAGATTTATTTTGGTATTTGCAACTCATGTATTTTATTAAAATGCTCAGAAATAGCTTGACTATCCTATCAATGGATACATGTGCTGAATGGAAAACAAAAATCACTTGGCATTGTGCCAGAGAGTCAAACTGTTTGATAGCGATGATATCTGGTTCAGACCTGGGGCGGAAATCCCAGGGGGGGCCAGTGGGGACACGTTCCCCCCCCCCCCCCTGTTTTGAGAGGTGGGGGACGATCCAACCCCATTTTTTGTAATCCGGATTTAAAAACTCGGTGAAATCTCCACTTTCCGCAAGACAGTGGAGGTGGGACTGCTGAGCGGGGGCGCTGATTGGATGAGAGAGATGTCGATCAGCAGGCAATGGGGGCGGGACATGATAATTCAGCGCGATCATTGGAGGAGGGAGGTGTCGGTCAGAGGCGGAAGTAGGGGGGCTGGGGATGAGGATAGAGCACGGTGATTGGAGGAGGGAGACGTGCCAAAACACTCTCGGCAGCCCTGACACAGACCTGCGCCTCATCCATAGCCAGGATCGATCCCGGGTCTCCGGCGCTGAAATCGCTGCCAAACCTCCACTGGACCATCCCCGTCCTTACCCGAGTGCCCCCCTGGGGGTGGCCAGAGACGTTGGGAATCAGACAGGAGCTGTGCCCCCAGGCCCACAGCCAGCCCAGAGAAGCAGAGCTAAACCCAGCTCAACTCTGCCTGTCCCGCCGGGTTAACCTACAGCCCTGCCTGGACTTATGGGAAATATGGCCCAGGTTTACAGCCAGTGTGGAGAAGCAGCGCTAGCTCCACAACTCCAGGCTGGTGTCCCGTCAGTGCTGTAGGTTAACCCGGCGAGACAGGCAGAGTTGAGCTGCATTTAGCGCTGGATTGAGCCTCCGAAGCCTCACGTGTGTGTGTGTGTGTGTGTGTGTGTGTGTGTGTGTGTGTGTGTGTGTGTGTGTGTGTGTGTGTGTGCGCGCGCGTGTGCGCGCGCGTGTGTGTGTGTGTGTGTGTGTGTGTGTGTGTGTGTGTGTGTGTGTGTGTGTGTGTGTGTGTGTGTGTGTGCGTGCGTGTGTGTGCGCGCGCGTGCGCACGCGCGGCCGCCAAGAAATTGTGTCCCCCCTGTCCCCCGGCCCCCCCATATTTTGAAAGCGATTTCCGTGCCCGGTTCAGACTAAGGGCACAGTCTAACAGGCCTTCAAAACATGTCGCTGAGATTTTTGATCAGAAAACCCTTCATTCCACAAAGCCTCATTGTTCAAGTTTAGTTTTTTAGTTTCGTCACTGAGTCCATGCCGACTGTTGAAGTTGGAGTTGGATTTTGTATAAAGACCAGTTCCAGGTCAGTTTAGACCCAGCTATTTACTGGCATCATTATTGAAGATGTCCACATCTGTACGATCTTCAAACTTACACTGATTTGCATCATGCAAGTGTCAACCAATGATTATATCCAACAAGAGAAATCTAAGCATTTAGAATCATAAGGTCATAAATTATAGTAGCAGAATTAGGCCATTCGGCCCGCCAAGTCTACTCCGCCATTCAATCATGGCTAATCTATCTCTCCCTCCTTACCCCGTTCTCCTACCTTCTCCCCATAGCCCCTGACACCCATACTAATCATAGACTCTAATGTCATAGAGTCATATCGCATGGAAACAGGACCTTTGGCCCAACTTATATCGATCAATATGACCCATCTACACTCATCAGCCTTTTCTATTCTTTTCTGCCCTCTTTCCAGCTTAACAACATCTTTCCTACAACAGGGTGATCAAAACTGAACATGATACTTTAAATGTGGCCTCACCAATATCTTGTGCAACTGTAACATGACCTCCCAACCTCTATACTCAATACACTGACCAATGAAGGCTAATGTGCCAAAAGCCTTATTGACCACTCTATCTACTTGTGAAGGAAGGAACTGCAGATGATGGTTTAAACCGAAGATAGACACAAAATGCTGGAGTAACTCAGCGGGACAGGCAGCATTTCTGGAAAGAAGGAATGGGTGTCGTTTTGGGTAGAGACCCTTCTTCAGACTAGTCAGGGGAAAGGGAAAAGAGAGATATATCTATATATAGAAAGTGATGTAGAGATATATAGAACAAATGAATGAAAGATATGCAAAAAATAAATAAAGGAAACAGGCCATTGTTAGTAGTTTGCTTGGTCGATCTAATTGTACCTGCACTCCTAGATCCCTCTGCTCTACAACACTCCCCAGAGCCCTGCCATTCACTGTGTCGGTTCTGCCCTGGCTCGACTTCCCAAAATGCAACACTGCACTTCTCTACCTTCAACTCCATTAACCATTCCTCTGGCCACCAGCCTAACCGATCAAAATCCTGCTGCAATTTTTGACCACCATCTTTACTATCTACAATATCATCCACATTAGTGTTATCACAGTCATTTCAGGGATATCTGCATTCATTACCTTTTCCAAAAACAACATCACATGTATGGGGATGGTTATTATTGACCAGCCAAATAAATAGCAGCTCACATCAAAGTCTGACTATTTTGAGTCAGTGTTTCATCATTGGATTCATGAAAATTGTTTCCCCAACTACAAGCACATTGGGAATGCAGTGGAATACTCTACACTTGTTATATGAATGAAAATGTCAAATCTCCAATAGCACTGAAGAATCTGAAGCTATTCAGGACATCAGTCTGAAAAAAGGTCTCTTCCCGAAACGTCACCCATTCCTTCTCTCCAGAGATGCTGCCTGTCCCTCTGTTACTCCAGCATTTTGTGTCTATCTGCTATTCAGGACAAAGCAGCCCAATCAGAATCTTAATTTTGTCCATAACCAGTATATACATCTAAAATATGTACATAAGAACACATGAAAATAGGAGCAGAGTCTGTTACCAGGCCCCTCAAGCCTGTCCCCACCTTTAATGTGGTCATGGTTGACCTATGTTGATATCAACGCCTCTCCTGTGCCAGTTCAACATAAACACCAATTCCTAGGCCTTTCAAATATTTATCTACTTCTACCTTAAATGTAACTAATGATCTGGCCTCCACTGTCCTTGGGGACAGAGAATTGCAGAGATTGATATCTGGTTCAGTCTGAGGCCACAGTCTTACAAGCTGTCAAGGCATGTTGGTGGGATTATTGATCAGAAAATGATTCATTCCACAGGGACTCACTGTTCAAATTTAGCTTTATTAGTTTAGTCACCGAGTCCATGTGCTGAGAGAAGAAAAAGGTCCATGTACCATATTTTGAACAAGCATTCCCTTATCTTGTAGCCATGCCCTCTTGTTTGTGATTTCCCCACCGGTGAAAACATCACAGCATTTTCCCTGTCATGCCCCCTTAGGATTTAAATTGAACATAAAGGTTTCCAGCCATTTCTCATCGCTCTCTCCCCTTCCACCATTATTTCTCCCTCTGGCTTCACAATTCACATTTCTTCTCTTCTTATCTCACATCTTTTCTCTTTTCATCTCTGGGTTTTGGCCAACCATCTATATCCAGCTATCAATTACCAGGCTTTGTCCTGCCTCTCCTCCTTCAACTTTCCTCCTCCCCCCCCACAACACTACAATCAGTCTGAAGATGGGTCCTGAACTGAAACACCACCGAGCCATGTTCACTCAGACCCGCTGAGTTACACCAGCACTCGTGTTCTCTGTTGTAATTGAGTTTGGTTTGATAGTAATTATATACAGTATTATCTGAATTGATAGAATAGCACACAAAACAAAGCTTTCACTGTACCTCAGTACACATGACAATAATTAACCTGAACCTAAAGATCTGATACTTAGTGTGCTGGTAATTTATTTATGAATTTTGTTCCACATTGCATGTTATAGAGTTTGGGTTATGATCAACACCATGAACGGATATGATAATAATAATAATAATAATAATACATTTTATTTGTATAGCGCTTTTCAAGGACTCAAAGTCGCTTCACATGGAGAGTCAAGAACAAAACAAAATAGTGCAGTAAGACAGAGATGCAAAGGGGAGGGGGACATGGGACTAAGGGTATGCAGAGGTGAAGAGATGGGTCTTGAGGCGGGACTGGAGGATGGTGAGGGACTCAGAATTTCGAATCAATTGTGGGAGGGAGTTCCAGAGCCTGGGAGCTGCCCTGGAGAAGGCTCTGTTTCCAAAAGTGATGGTCAACTCATTATTAAAGAGAAACTTCATTTGGTCCTAAAGAAGACATTTTCCAAAAGGATAATGGGTACTGTATTTTGGTACAACATGGTATTTTACATGCATCTCCAATCATGAATAATCATGAATGAGGCTGGATATTAATATGTAAAGGTCTCCCCAATTCAAGTGGGAATGACTGAGGAGAAATCAGAATTGCCACTGAGGCATAGTTCCCTGTTGTATTATCTTTTATACTCATTGATTCACTGTCTCCTTCTACACAAATCATGCAAGCCAAAACCAAACAAATTAACATGCTTGCCATTTTTATAGAGCCAATCAAGATCAAAACAATTCAAATGTTAACTCATTACCCAACTCTGTCCCTATCCCTTAATGCCTGCCTTCCGTGTGTCTTTGGTAGTCGAATTACTTCTGCAGAGTATCTCAGTAGCCACACTGGTGGATGGATGTTTAAAAAAAAAATCTTTGACCACCAGTATCCAAAGCCAAGGTAACAGTATCTGAGCTTCAATAATAACAAGCTGAGATAGGGGAGGTGTGAAGAAAGCTGGAAGAGGGGAGAGGCAGGACAAAACCTGGCAAGTAATAGGTGGATACGAGTGAGGGGCGGTAGGGGTTGATAGGCAGATGGTAAACCACAAACAAAGTTTGAGCTGGACTCCGCTGTGCTCCTTGACACTTTTAAGGCAGGTAAAGCAATGTCTCAAGCCCGTTGATATACATTCTCTTTACCTTCCATTTACAGGATTGCCCAACTGAACTATCTGACTCCTGGTGTGTTATGGTGACACAAGAAACTGCAGGTGCAGGAATCTTGAACAAAGTGCTGGAGGAACTCAACAAGTCAGGCAGCATCTGCTGGGGGGAATCGACAGATGATATTTTGGGTCGGGATCCTTTTTCAGACTGGTGGTGTGGGGGAGGGGGGGAGAATCAGGAGAGGAGAGGAGGGGCGGGGAAAAACCTGGCAAGTGATAGGTGGATAGACAAAATGCTGGAGTAACTCTGTCAGGCAGCACCTCTGGTGAAAATGGATAGGTGATGTTTCGGGTTGGGACCTTTCTTCAGATTTTCTCCAGAAATGGTGCCTGACCCGTTGAGTTCCTCCAGCATTTTGTGCTTATCTCTGGTATAAACTGGCATCTTCAGTTCCTTTTTATTACATTGAAAAAAAAAGGTAATTTAGACCTTCAACGTTGTACTGTCATAATGCAAGAGCAATCGTTAGTCACATTCTTCACTTTGTGTCTCCTCCTCTCATTTTTTTCAATAACCGAGCCAAAATTGTTAATACTGTATACATTGAAAAGACCACTGATCCTCCTTGGGGAATTTAACTGCACCCTTCACCCCTGTACAAAAGCAACATTTTACTGTTACTCCCTGTTTTTTTATTATATAGTTTATTTACTCTGCTTTAGATCTTTTTATTCCATGGTCTCCCCTCGTGATGCAGTGGCTTCTTATCAAATGCCTTTGCGGCATCTGTGCATGCTAGATCACCTGCATCCCCCCCCATCAACATTGTGTACTTCTGCAACAAAAAGCTCTCTCAATTTAATTAGTTTGCCTTTTAACATAGTGATATTGGATTTGACTAACCCAGCCGCTTTCCTGATCCTGACTACTAATTCCAGAAATTTTCCCGCAATTGAGTTTGTTCCCGCAACCTTTTTGAACGGGGTAGTAATAATTGCAGTGTTCCAGTTCACAGTTTCTTAAGCACAGCATGATTTACCATGAGGCACTGCAAAGGTTAGAATATTTTGTGGGAAGAGATGATATCAATACTTCAGGTGCAGATACCAGTATTTCACAATGGTTATGTTCTGTAGGCCTTGTTCATAAGGTGTTGAATACCATCGGATAAATATTGATAAGTTTGTGCTTTTACTTCAAGTGTTTAGCATAGCGATATTTGATCTTCACTCATATAGAATGGCCTGAACGTGGATTGATACATACAACAAGCATGGGCCGATTACATTTTTTATACCAGTAAAATGGTCACCATTATTATTTCGCAGAAATCTTTATCTAAATATCCAGATTTTTTCACACAAAGGGTGGTGGGTGTTCGGAACAAGCTGCCAGATGAGGTAGTTGAGGCCGGGACTATCCCAACATTTAAGAAACAGTTAGACCGGTACATGGATAGGATAGATTTGGTGGGATATGGGCCAGGGATGTGGGCAGGTGGGATGAGTGTAGCTGGGACATGTTGGTCGGTGTGGGCAAGTTGGGCCGAAGTGCCGGTTTCCACAACGTATCACTCTTTGACCCTATCCCTTTAAACAAGGGGAAAAGCTTTTGAGTAACGGGAAGATATTTATCATTCATTTTTTTCAATGGTCGTATCATGAATGATATGCAGACAGTAAACGTTAAGTTAACATTGTATCTAATGATACACCGGCACAGGATTACAAGTTGGAATGTGAATGTATAATTTCCACCTCTGGTTGACAGTCCACTCAGCAAACACAGGATTACAAGTTGAAGGTACACAAAAATGCTGGAGAAACTCAGCGGGTGCAGCAGCATCTATGGAGCGAAGGAAATAGGCAACGTTTCGGGCCGAAACCCTTCTTCAGGATTACAAGTTGGAATGTGAATGTATAATTTCCACCTCTGGTTTACAGTCCACGCAGCAAACACAGGATTACAAGTTGGTATGTGAATGTATAATTTCCACCTCTGGTTTACAGTCCACTCAGCATATGCTGCCGGCAGCACGTTGCAGCCGAGACGGTGCAGCTCCCAGCGTGGACGTGGCTTGGCACAGCCTCTAGTCGCTGACGCACGCAAGCGAGTGCGGAAGCGGGCCGTGGACAGCGGAATAATGAGAGGAGTGTCGAAGAGGAGGCAGAATGTGCCACCACCACCACCACCACCACCGCCGCCGCCGCCAAGTCTAAACCCTAAACCCATAGAGCAGGTAATTGTACTGGGCAGAATCTAAGCAAGGCCAGGCCCGGAGGAAGCAATGTGCACATCTCTGGTACTGAATTACCCGTTGAAATATCTCGCTGTGGTGGACATGCTCTCTCTCTGTTGCAGTGTAAGCAGCGTGCACCGGCGCTGAGGTACAAAAGTACAAGTATATTGGCGGGCAAGGCATATTTCTATTGAAAACAATATTATTTGTATTGAAAACAATGTCACTTATTTCTTCGGAACTCACCAGCTGGAGTTGCTAAGTAACATTTCGGTAGTGTATGGAAACTGCCAAGAGATTGCATTAGTTCTGCCTTCATTGCGCCTGGATTTTGATCGCGTGAGATGACAACCCCCTCCATCTCCAGCTCCCAACTGTTGAAAAGCCCAAGGAGTTCATCGCTGAGCAGTGAAAAACAAAAAAATAAACACAGTTCACGGGCCCAACAAAAGTTGCATTCTGCAGAATAATAGAAATAGTATTTCTCAACATAGCTTCGACACAACTGAGGTTTGACGATACACAGCAAATGTATATTTATGAATTTATAACATTCAATTTATACAATAACCATATAACCATATAACCATAACAGCACGGAAACAGACCATCTCGGCCCTTCAAGTCCGTGCCGAACATTTAAATTTTTTTTTTATTTTTTATTTTTTTTAATTAAAAATAAAATACTTCCCCCTAGTCCCATCTACCTGCACTCAGACCATAACCCTCCATTCCTTTCCCGTCCATATACCCATCCAGTCTATTTTTAAAGGATAACATCGAACCTGCCTCCACCACTTCCACTGGAAGCTCATTCCACACAGCTACCACTCTCTGAGTAAAGAATTCAATGAAAACTTTTAAATTCTTAAAGTGTCCGACGGATTAAATGCAGGGAGGATGTTCCCCTGATGGAGGAGTCTCGAGCAGGATCTAGTCTGGGAATAAGAGATAGGGACTGAGATGTGGAGAGGGCAGTGAGAATTTGGTGTTTTTGATTCCGGAGGGCTGTGAAAGCTGGAGATATGGTTCATTCAAGATAGTGATCAAGAGATTTCGGGACATTTAAGGGAACAGTGCTGGAATACGGCAGTGAAGTGGAAAATTGGTTATGATCTTAATGAATGGGCGGGTTTAAACGAGTCTGGCAGGGGATGAGAGCCAGAGCAATATTTTGGCTGATGGGGAAATAAAGCCTGATAAAGATGTTAATGTCAGCAAGTTCAGTAGATAGGATACACAGGAGCGAGGAAAGTCTGATAGACTAAACTGTATTTATTTTAATGTAATACACCTCTACAAGAAAAGTGAGGCAGATAAACTCATTATGTGGATGATGCAATAAATATATTACAGTCCTAACATAAACAATGTTGGGAGAGAGGTTTGACTGGCAGCTCGAAGTTCCAGGGTATGGATGCTACAGGGGTGAAATAGTTGCAGGTAAGAAATAAGGGTGAGTTGTATTTTTGATGAGGGAAGACATCACACCAGTACACAGAGGATATTCTTGGTGGATTGTCTGTGAGGCTATAAGGGTGGAACATAGAAATTAGAAGGGAATGATCATTTTGATGGGGTTGTATTATCGGCCCCCCAATAGTCAGTGGGAGTTAGAGGAGCAAACATGTAGAGAGATCACAGATGGGTGTAAGAATAATAGGGTCCTAGTAGTAGGTGAGTTTACCGTCCCTCACGATGACTAAGAAAGTGATTGGACAGGATGAAATTTCAGAAGTCTGTGTTGTGAAAACCAGGAAGGTTTTCTTAAACAATATATAGAGCCATCTATTGGAGAGGGCGCAACACTGGACCAACTATTAGGGAATGAGACAAGGCAGGTAAACAAAGTCATAGTAGGGGAACACTTTGGGACCAGTGACCGTAATTCTGTTAGTTTTTAAATAGTTATGGAAAAAGGCAGGATTAGTCCACAAGTTTATAGGTCATTCCTCAACCTCCTTTACTCCAGAAAAAATAGTCCAAGTCTATCCAGTCTCTCTAGTTTAATTACCTCCTTCCTACAGCCCAGTGACCAGAACTCCACACAATACTCCACAATACTAACCATCAAATGTCCATTTACACACATCTCATTTAATTTTCTCCATTATCTATTCCCAGATTCTACTGGGGGCAGATACAAAATGCTGGAGTAACTCAGCGGGACAGGCAGCATCTCTACTTGGGACAATCTACCGTGGCCAGTTAATTTACCAACTCGCATATCTTTGCGGGTTGGTAAACCGACATGTCCTTGATATGTGGGATGAAACTGGAGCACCCTGGGGAAATACACAGGGTGATCGAGCAAACTGTACAGACAGCAGTGGAAGTCAGACACAAAATGCTGGAGTAACTCGGCAGGTCAGGCAGCATCTCTGGAGAAAATGCATAGGTGACTTTTCGGCTCGGGAGTATTCTTCAGACTTCTAACGTCAGTGGAAGTCAGGATTGAATCTGAGTCACGAGTTGAAAGGCAGCAACTCCACTATGCAGTCCAATTAAGGATACTGAATTTTTAATGCAAAATTGATCTTTGAAATGCAGTCATTGACTTGGGTGGTAGAATGTCACTATTGAGCCTCTGATTAACTTTTGTAATCTTGATGGCTTTAGCCCATTTGCTGGCCATAAGCAGGTTCGCTTGAGATAACACGGATGAGCTCCTAGTGAGCCAACAGGCCATCCACACTTCAGTAAAAGTTGCGATCACTGTCGTACATAGCATTGTAAGGCACCGTGCCCGTTGATTTTTTAAACGATGATGATGATGAATGAGATAGATTGTACACACACCTGAAACACAAATGAAACATTAACTAGTGATGGGGTAATTTTCAATTACAGGCAGCAGTAAATGGGTGGTTTCAGATGAGTTGCCGATTGATGATTTCCCCCCCCCCCCAATAGTTATACAGCACGGGAACAGACACCTCGGCCTAACTCATCCATGCTGACCATGGCGCAAATGAAACTAAGCTTGATTCATTTGCCTGGGTTTGGCTCATATCCCTCTGATCTTTTCCTATCCATGACCTGTCTAAGTGACTTTTAAATATTGTTATGGTACCTACCTCAACTACCTTCACTGATACCTCGTTCCATATACCCAGCACTCTGTGTGGAAGAAGTTGAAAATCTTTCCCCTCTCACCTTAAACCTATGTCCTCTGGTTGTTGATTCGCTACTCTGGATAAAAGTCTCCATGCATTCACCCTATCTATTACTCATGATTTTGTACACCTCTACAAGATCACCCCTCGGCCTCCTGCGTTCTAAGTCCCAGCCTGCGCAATCTTTCCCTTTTGCCTAGATCAGAGGTCGGCAACCTACGGCCCGCGGGCCAAATGCAGCCCATAACCCGAAATCATCCGGCCCGCCAAACGGGGGAATTTTTTCCCCCCGTAATCATCCGGCCCGCCGACGCCCCGACCAGCGGCCGGATGCCCCGAGCAGCAGCGGCCGACGCCGAGCTCTGGCTGTACTGCATCCTGCGCTAAGCTGCTGGCACGGCCGCGCTCCTTCTGTGAACACGTGGTTTGATGCCTGCCATCCGGGGCGGGATGGGGGCCAGATCCACGTGTACACATGGTAGATGTGGCCCGCCATCCGCTCACAGACATGCGTCCTGGCCCCTATGCAGAACAAGGTTGTCGACTCCTGGCCTAGATACTCGAGTCCTGGGAACAGCCTCGTTAATAGCTTCTGCCTAAACTAAAACGTAATAGTATTCCAGTATAGTCCCTGGTGGACTCTTCGGAAGTGACGACCACAAGGTACAAGGTATAAGAATGCCATTCAGCTCCTCACGCTTATTCTATCTTCGCGAATATTCATGACCCATTATCACCTATTACAAATAAAGATTAAAAGAACAAATCAAGGAGGAATGTGGAAAGTTGTAGCCAAGATAGCATGATCAGTAAGTTCTGTTAAATATTTTAAGAACGAATCTCTGCATGGAAATTTCATTTCCTATTCCGCTTGCTTTGTACAAGTGTTTCACAGACAAGCACTGGTAGACTTGGTGGAGAGGAGGTAAAGCACCGTGTTTTGTATTCTGTTGTATTTTATTTTATCATTGCTTGTACTTTCGCCTGGTGGTTTATACTGTATCAAATGTTGTTTGGCAACCCTTTTGTTTTACTTATCTGTTCCTCCTCTAGAAACCCAGTACAACACAAGTTTGTTCCACAGAAACCAACACAGATTCATTTTCGCTGTGGAGAATCTGTTCTCGGCTCATCTCAATTTTAAAGTATCTTCTTCTAATCCTTGTGATTCCACCATTCCTAAATTATGCATCCCTCCAGCGTGAAGGACCACTACTTCAGCCTCAAGGTGAGATATTATGTATTCATCTACATAGAACCTCATCATATTTAACACAGAAACAAAGTTTTTCACTGTATCTAGGTGCATGTGACAATAATAAATCAATACCATAAAACAAAACAAAATTGCACTGCAGTAATGAATTGTTGTCCCAGTTTACATGTTATAATCAATTGAATTTAGGCATGGTACATTGTGGCATAGGGTGGTAGCAACTTAATGCTCTGGAACACACCAAAACGGGGCCCTTCAGCCCAAGAAACCCCATCTAAGCTAGTCCCATTTACCCTCATTTGGCCCATAGCCCTCTAAACCTTTTCATTCCAGGTACCCGTCCGTGTCTTTTCAAAGTTGTTGCTGTACCTGCCTCAACTACCTCCTCCGATAGTTCATTCCATATACCCACCATCCTCTGTGAAACTAGCCCTTGTGTTGCTATTAAATCTTTCCCCTCTCACCTTAAATCTATGTCCTCTTGTTCTTGATTCCCCTACTCTATAAGACTGTGCATTTACCTTATCAATTCTCCTCATGAGTCTGTACACTTCTATAAGATCTCCCCTTAGCCCCCAGCACTCCAAGGAATACTCCTAACTGGCCCAACCTCTCCCTGTAAGATCAGGCCCTCGAGTCCTGGCAGCATCTTCGTAAATCTTCTCTGCACTCTTTCTAGCTTAGTGACATCTTTCCTTCAGCAGGACGACCATAACCAAACATAATACTCCAAAGGTAGACACAAATTGCTGGAATAACTCAAATGTGCACAGGCCTTGCTGGAATTGCTGGAATAACTCAAATGTGCACAGGCCTTTCAGCCACCTTGGCTATGCCAACCAAGATCGCTGTATAAACTAGTCCCATTTGCCTATATTTGCCCCTTATCCGTCCAAATCTTTCCTATCCGTTTACCTGTCTAAATGTCTTTTAAATGCTGCTATTGCCCCACCTCTATGACCTCCTCTGGTGGCTTATTCCATATATGCACCACTGTCTGTCTGAAAAAATTGCCTCTCAGGTCTCTTCTAAATCCTTTGCTCTCACCTTAAACCTATTCCCTCTGGTCCTGGACTCTTCTACCCTGTAAAAACGACTGACCTTATTTATGCCTCTCACGATTTTATGTACTCTGTAAGGTCATTCCTCAGCTTCCTATGTTCCAGTGAAAAAGTTGCAGCCTATCCAGTTACTCTTTATAACTCAGCCCTTGAATCCTGGTAACATCTTGGTGAATCTTTTTTGCACCCCTTCTAACTTAATGACATCCTTCCGATAGCAGGGTGACTAGAAATGCAAAATTCTAAATGTGGTCTGACTAATATCTTGTACAACTAACATGATGTCCCAACTCTTGCGCTTAACACCATTACCGATGATAGGCTGCCACCATTACCGATGATAGGCTGCCTTTACTGCCCTGTCCACCTGTGTCTCAATTTTCAGGGACTATATGATCTGTGTGTGCCCCTTGGGTTCTACCATTTACTGTGCAAGTCCTACTGTGGGTTAACTTGCCAAAATGCATCATATCACACTTTGGTCAGTGTTAAATTCTATCAGCCATTCCTTGATCCTAGATAACTTTTGTAAACTTAGATAGCCTTCCTCACTGTCCACTGTACGACCAATCTGCAAACTACTCGAGCGTTATTTTAAAGTGTCATCCAAACCGTTAATACAGATATAAACAACAGTTGACCCAGATCTAATCTCAGTGGCGCATCACAGGCCTCCACCTGAATAACAGCTCTCCACTACCACCCACTGACTGCTAGCAACAAGCCAATTTTGAATCCAGTTGGCTAGCTCAATCTGGGGAAACTGTGGGGAAAGCAGAGAGAATGTGGAAACGATGGAACACTCAGGTGTGGATTAAACCCAGACCACTGGAACTGTGAGGCAATGGCACTACCAACTGCGCAGTGTGCTATTGTTTCCTCTTATGTTTTTTCCTTTTAATCCAATCTTTCCTTTCATCTCATTATTTATCTTTCTGCACCTGATGTGACTTAGAATTCACCAATGATTATTAATACTTTGTGGTCCTTCCTTTTCTGAAACAGAACAGGAATAAAATGACCTGACTGCAGCAGAATCCAGGTCGAAATACATAGATACATAGATACATAGAAAATAGGTGCAGGAGTAGGCCATTCGGCCCTTCGAGCCTGCACCGCCATTCAATATGATCATGGCTGATCATCCAACTCAGTATCCCGTACCTGCCTTCTCTCCATACCCCCTGATCCCTTTAGCCACAAGGGCCACATCTAACTCCCTCTTAAATATAGCCAATGAACTGGCCTCAACTACCCTCTGTGGCAGAGAGTTCCAGAGATTCACCACTCTCTGTGTGAAAAAGTTTTTCCTCATCTCGGTCTTAAAGGATTTCCCCCTTATCCTTAAGCTGTGACCCCTTGTCCTGGACTTCCCCAACATCGGGAACAATCTTCCTGCATCTAGCCTGTCCAACCCCATAAGAATTTTGTATGTTTCTATAAGATCCCCTCTCAATCTCCTAAATTCTAGCGAGTATAAGCCAAGTCTATCCAGTCTTTCTTCATATGAAAGTCCTGACATCCCAGGAATCAGTCTGGTGAACCTTCTCTGCACTCCCTCTATGGCTATAATGTCCTTCCTCAGAAATGCTTGTGTGCTTGCAGGAATTAAAAATTAGAGTTGAAAAAAAGAGTAATTAATTAATGCCGAATCACATGCATTAAAATTTCATGAAGAATAATATTCTTCCAACACTTTTGCGACATCATAAAATTAAAAAAAAATGTTAAACAATATCATTGTCAAATTTTCAAGTATGATGTCATGTATTGACAGAAGGTCAGCTGATTGACGTTGGACTGGGCCAAAAACTATATTTGTCCTGCATTGGGAAAGGACAACCTGTTGGTAAGTAAAACTTTCAGCTATATTTTGCTATTGTATAATTATGTATTTATTTGTCCCACTGGAAATTAAGATGCTTTCATTCTATGTTTAATGTTGCTGTGAGAGGGATTCAAGACTGGGAAACAATGAATGCTTATCTCATATTTATGGCTGCATTTATTAGAAATTAAAATGAATCCCTGTGATTGACTGAAAGGTCCATATGCTAAGGGTTGTTGCTTGGGATCGAGTTAGGACTGGTGAGCAGTAAACAAGAGCGAACAAAGTGTTGTGTTGGAGTGCGATCAGTGTTGATGGCAGATGGAGATTGAGGCCTCCAATTGGGGATAATGAAGCCATTTAGAAGACTGATGGGTGGGGCTGGTTGGTGGGTTAGGTTGAGGCCTATATAGACTGGGGGATATTGAAGGGTGCTGTCTGAACCTTGGGTATCTGGGAGAGGGAGAGGGAGGGGCAGCAATTGCGACCCAGACCTTGCAGAATGATGGGAAATATATGATGAAGGTTTTTTCAGCCTATTAGTAGGTATGTTACAAAACTTACCTTCAGTCGCGCTGTAATTCTGCCACTGGCCGTGTGCGCGATTTTGGCGCCTTTAAGGGGGGGGGGCGGGGTTAAAACGCAGGTTTCTCCTCCCTTGTCCTGGAAATATTTTGTTGGAGTACAAACCTTGGCTGACAAAATCGTTCCTACCGGCGTTTTGTGAATTTTTAAAAAAAATTAAATCGTCAATGTCAGCGCTACAGTCATTTTAAAAGCAGCTCCTGAAGCGTCAACGCCGATAACGGGGACGGATTTCACACAATGGACAGGTAAACGAAAGTGCTTTCTTTAAATGTATAAAAGTGCTTCTTAAGAAGCCTTTAATTCACATTTTTTCATGCAACACGGTGATTTTATTCCCCGAATTAACGGCAGTATTTTTCATGCCAATACGGGGTTAAATTCACCGCAAATCAACGTTCCAAAAGATCGCGTTCCAGTAATCCTCACTCGCAAGATGAATTAAATCCCCATTAATTTACAGGTATTAAACATTCAATTCCTTCCATTTGGCCTGTAAATTCATGAAAATTAGATTTAAAAATTATGTTATATTGTGAATTATTGTGTGAATGTTATTTGGACACTTAGGCTATTTAAAAATGTTAATCTATTCTTAAGAAATTGATAGATGTTTAGATCTAGTAATTGAATTTTGTAATTAGCTACAATTAGGTAACTAACTAATTATATGCTTTACTTTCATGTCTTCGAAGTAAGATTGTTTCATATTTGTTTCAGAATGCTTCAATCTATAATACCTGAAAATTTCTTTCAGTTACCATAATTCTTAAGAAAGTTATGGGCTTTTAACTGTCCTCGATCACAGCTTTTGTGTTAAGTCAATGGAAAAGCAATAGGGAACTAGATGCTAATTTCTGAGTATGATAATGGCCATAACTTTTTTAATACTGAAGATATGAAAGTGAATTAAGTGTCAAATTAAACTTCTTTTTATGCTTTATCTGATGGGATAAATTGCAGACTTTATTTTTAAAATCTCAAAATGTTGTAACATTGCTACTATTAGGTCTGTACTGGTCAAAATGTTACCCAACGTAATCCCTACAATCAACGGTAGGACTGATATGGCTCTTTAAGAAAATATTTGGGTTCTGTTCAAATGCAGTGAAGCCTTTTGACTCTACCACCATTTCATGCTGTGGATTCGGACTCCTGCCACTCCATAAGAAACAAAAAACTCATCTCCCTTCAAATATTATTATTCTATTTCACAGCTCTGACCCCCTCTAAATGGAATTAGGTCCATTCTATATGCTCTATCTACTGTCTCCTAGTGAGACCACACCTGGAGTATTGTGTGCAGTTTTGGTCCCCTAATTTGAGGAAGGACATTCTTGCTATTGAGGGAGTGCAGCGTAGGTTTACAAGATTAATTCCCGGGATGGCGGGACTGTCATATGGAGTGGCTGAGTCTGAAGAATGGTCTCGACCCTAAATGTCACCTATTTTTCTCCAAAGATGCTGCCTGACCCACTGAGTTAAGGGCCTGTCCCACGAGCATGCGACTGCATGTGGCAAGCGCGACCAAACTGGAAGCGGGGGCTGCGCGGAGGTCGAGTGATCCCGTACGAGTTGACGTGATGTTCGAGCAAAGTCCGCGGGAAGTTCGCTTGTGACGTACGGTGTCAAGACGCTGCGTACGGCGTTGAGACGCTGCGTATGCCCATCGAGGCGTACGGCCTCAATGCGGCTGCGGGCTGGCAGACTGTTGACGCGTGGAAATTTTGGACTGTCAGTTTTTCGGAGCCCCGCGCGATGTCGGGACCAGTTCCGCACAACTCCATACGGGTCCGGCGATCGAAGTGGGACCGGCCCCGCGAGGCCGTACGGCTCAAGCGACCACGTTAGGTCGCGCTTGCTGCATGCAGTCGCATGCTCGTGGGACAGGCCCTTTACTCCAAGATTTTGTGTCTATCTTCGGTTTAAACCAGCATCTGCAGTTCCTTCCTACACATAGAACATAGAAAGGTGCAGTGCAGGAACAGGCCCTTCAGCCCGCTGTGTCTGTGCCGAACATGATGCTTAGATAACTAATCTTATTAGCCTGCACATGATCCATATCCCAACATTCCCTACATATCCATGCAGCAATCCTGAAATCTCTTAACGCGGAATGAAGTAACTTTTTAATTGCAATCAAATGTCTAAGCAGAGATTTTTTTCCATTTTAGTTCATCTGGTCTACCAGTCATTGTTATATTGTACTGAACCTTAATTTCCAAAAAAAAATGTTATATGCAGTAAGTCGTAATAATCAAATCAACCTTTATCAAATAGCTATAAAAGGAATGTTGATTTAACATTGAGAGTGCCCTCTGATACTGGTGCAATGAGGTCTAAGGTATGTTAATTTGCAGCATCTGTTTTAATATGGACCTATGTCTGGTACCACTAACTAACTGTGAAGATGGTAATCTTGGCCTTGGGGACTTGAAAGTGAATTCTTTGTTTGGAGATTTGCCAGTTTTGAAATAGCAAGGGCTTTTTGTTTGCCCTTGAAAATAATTAGATATTCAGCAGTCACCATATGGTGAGATTGATTTAGAGACTATATTAAATCACAGAATTGTAATGGCATAGGAGAAAGCATTTAACCCTTCAAGCCACTGTGCCCTGTGCAGAGCAACTCTGTTGTTCCCGTTAAACTGTTCTTTCCATATTTAGCCTTGCAAATTATTTCCCTCCAGTGCCCACTCAATTTCCCTCTCCTTTTGTCTGCTCCAGTTGACTACAGTCATTTTAAACCACGCTTAAGGGCAATGAATTTCAGATCAAAACAACTCTCAACCTTATGCATGAAATGTTTTCCTCGCATTCTCAAATGTGTGTGTACCCATCTCTTTGAACCTGTGTGTCCCACTTCTGGAAAATCTTCTAATATAAATAGCTCCTGCATTCAAGGCCATCATGTTCCTAACCTCAATAGATCTCCTTTCAATATTTTTGTTTCTCTTTGCTACCACCTGCCCAGTATGTTTGTTGTGCACCCTCTATATGATCCTCGCATACTTCTTAAGGTGTGCTAACTAGGAATTGGACGCATGGCACCAGCTATGATCGAACACTGTTTCAGAAAGCTGAACATAATCACCTTGTTTTTGAAATTAATGGGCTCTATTTACGAATTCCAGGATCCTATATTCCTTACCTGCTGTTCTATCAACATGTTTCTCTCAATCATTTATGGACATTTGTTCCTGCACATTTAGTTTATGTTGTCCCTTCTCTCAACAGAAATATAAAACATTGTAAATCTTTGCATTTATTGTTTACTAATAACCTTCATGCAGTCTATTACTACTCTCCTCAATGTACACCACACCAAGGTTGTATTTTCTGAAAAATTTGAACTTATGTTCTGTACTCCCATATCAAATTTAATATTAAACACCGGTGATTCTAGTACTGATTCTTGGGGAGTACTGCTGCCTACTAAACCTAGGTCTGAAAAATACTACCTACTCTCTACTCTCAGTCAATTTGTTTTGATTGTAACCCCTTCAATTTTGCTAACCAATCTTTATTAAATAACATGAACATTTGTTTGGATGATTTCAATGTGGACTTCATCAATTTTCTTATTAGTCATCCAAGAATAGCGAATAGGTAGAAAATTGTGACTTCAATGAGGGAAAGAGCATTACCGGATCTCATCTTCAGGAATGTACCTGGGCAAGTGGACAGAGTATCAGTAGGAGAATGCTTTGGAGATAGTTACCACAACTCTATTCATTTTAAAGTGATTATGCAAAAAGATAGCGATGGGCCCGTAATTAAGGCCTTAAATTGTGGAAAGGCCAATTTCATTAGCATAACGGAAAACTTTGTAATGGCAGATTGGAAGCATTTACCTGCTTCTGCACAGGGGGAACCATTCAAAGTAGAAATAGCACCACTTTAGGGCCAACATGTTCTTGTAAGGGCAAATACCATGGAAAATGAGAAAGGGGAACCAGGCTGTTGAGGGATATTGAGGGTTGAATAAAGAGAAAATAAAAACATGAGACAGGTAAAAGAAACCAATGATAATGGAGGCCTGTGAAGATATAGAAAGTATTAGGAAGCATTTGAAAAGGAAATTAGCAAGGCAAAAAGGAAGTCACGAGAAATCACTGACAGACAGGATTAAGCTAAATTGAAAGCCATTATAAAGTACATTAAGAACAAAAGAATAACCAGGGGAAGAGTTTGATCCATTAGGGACAAGAGTGAAACTGTGCATGGAGCCAGAATGTATAGATGAGGTCCTAAATATGTCCTATGGCTCAACTTGTACATGCCTTGACAAAGTTGCCTACTTGAACTAGCCCTACTTGCCTGCATTTGGCCCATATACTCTCTTCCTGCCCATGTACAGTGAAATGAATACTTTTCATCACTACTCACAATGGAAACAGACTTTAGAACATAGTTAGGAAAGCTTACCGGATGCTGGCCTACATTACCTGGACACTGAATACAGAAATTGGCAGATTGTGTTTCAACTTTATCAAACTTTGGTCAGGCCTCAGTTGGAATGTTGTGCACACTTTGGTCATCAAGGGAGAGGAAGGATGAAAGTGCTGGAGAAGATGCAGAGATGATTCAACAAGATATTGCTTGGGATGGAGTAATTCAAGTATAAGGAGAGACTGGAGAAACTAGATCTCTCTATGTCAAGTTCGGATATGATTGAGGTGTACAAAATTATGAAGGGCATAGATAGGGTAAACTGCAGGAAACTTTCCCTCATATCAGAGGTAGATAAAGCCAGAGGACGTAGGTTTAGGATAAGAGGGAAGAGATTGAGAGTAGATATGAAGGAGTCCTTCTTCACCTGGAGAATGGTAAGTATCAACATGCACTGTCAGAGAGAGAGGTTGAAGCTGGGTCACTAACAACATTTAAGAAGTATCCAGAGGAATCCTTGAATATTTTGGCATAGAAGTCAACGGGAACAAGTGCTCGGTGATGGGGTTAGTAAAGAAGGGTACTCACTGCGAAGTTGATCCAAATGACTTGTTTCCATGCTTAACAATTCTATTTGTACCTGTAGGTGCCCTTTCACACACTTTGTGTTTTCACAAAATGCATACTAAACTTGTATCTGTCTTTCATTCACTCTCACTTGTACTATTTCCTGCTGAGTGTTGTATTCCACTCCCACTTTTTGATGTACTCTATCCCTTTTACAGCTGCTATATTCGAGAATGTCACAATTATTCAGTTCAATAAACCTACAAAACAGCCTGAGATTCATGAACAGGGCTTTAACAACCCATATTACCGCAGGAGCCATGTTAAAGAGACTTTGATCTGAATGAGTATTTGGACTATATTTTGTGTTATACTAAAGGCACAGTAATTTTCTAAGCCAAACATTCTAGAACAACGTGCATGAAATGCTGCAAACGCGAATTAGTTTTGAATCGTATTTCAAACATTGAGCAGCAGTGCATCTTTGAGGCAGAGTGTTAAGTATGTATCATTTTCAGTGAGGTTGTTCTCCTAGAGATTGGGTTTTGAAGGAGAGAGTGAATCAACAATTACCAGAAAGACCTAGTGGTCCAGGCAATGCCCCTCTACACTGCAGGCTATCGAACAATGTTTTCCTCTGACTACAGAGTACACAGCTGTGATGAACTCTGTCACATGAGTAGGGGTGGAAGAAACAAGACAGTGACGGGGAATTAAGCTATCTGGGGAAGATGGTGTTTCTTTGGCTTCAGACATGATTCCAGGATGGTGTGTTGCGTCCTACGTGTTAAGGTCAGGGATGTCACAGAACTGCAGCCAAAGGCTGGGTTGGGTGGATAAGGTGAACATCTAGTGGCGGTGGTCCATATCGTTACTATTGGCAGTCAAAACATGATGATGGCCTGCTGCTTGATTAACGAGCTAGAGATGACATTAAAGAGTAGGATTTAGTAGTTACCTGGAAATTACTGGTGTTACATGCCAGCCAGTACGGAAACAAGGATGGTGAAGATGTTGGTGACAGGTGATGTTTCGGGTTGGGACCCTTCTTCAGACTGATTGTAGTAGGTGTTAGAAAGCTGGAAAAGGGACTTGCCAGGCTTTGTCCCGCCCACTCTTTTTCAAGCAGTAAGTTCCAGACCCTTATCACCTCTGGATAAAATAAATCTTTCCTCATCTTCCCCCTCACCTTCTCTTAGTTACTTTAAAAAGACATGCCTGGTGTTCGATCTCTCTGCTGGGGGAATAAATCCCTCTTCCTCTACCCGATACATCTTTCATATTTTATACACATCGATGATTTTTCACCCTCCGGCTGCCCTGCCCCAAAAAATGTACCCAATCTTTCATCACAGTTACAAATTTTGAAATTCTGGCAAGATCTTGTAAATGAAGCAAAGGAAGTTTCACGTTAAATCTGTTCACATTATAGCAAAGGTTGGACTTTCCAATATGAATGCATGCAGATGACATATCGACAGCTCAACCCTGCAGAAAGCCCAGAGTACTATTGAAGGGACAGGGTGTAAATTAAAATGAATTTAGGCAGGAATAGATGAAAGGAGAAAGTATTGGAGGTTAAAACTGAGAAAAACTCGTAACGCATAATATAATTTTACAATATAATGAAGAGAGTCAGTCCCATTAGACACCTCGATGGTAATCTAAGTTTGCTGGAAAGCACAGATGTAGTGTGATGAGTGTAAAGCCAGGGAGATTAGCGTCAGCCGTTTTGGCAGGCAAACTGCTGTGTATAAAGCTGAAGTTAATATGTGCAATGACTGGCCTCGTGAAGCAGGTTTATGATGGTGGATCTCATAGCCACTGGATGGAAGTCTTTAAAGCATCATACATGATTTTCTATGGCTCTTGGATGATGGTGTTTTTCTCAAAGCAGGTGGGGAATTTAGAATGGAGTAGCGAGAGGTTAAAGATGCCAGCTTGTCTGTGCATGATCTGAGGATGTGACTGGGGACTCAATCTCGGTCATTTGCTTACCACTGGTTCACCCTCAGGAATCTCTCTCTGACTCTCTCTCTGACTCTCTGTCTGTCTCTCTCTGTGTCTCTCTCTCTGTCTCTCTCTCTGTCTCTCTCTCTGTCTCTCTCTCTCTGTCTCTCCCTCTGTCTCCCTCTCTGTCTCCCTCTCTGTCTCCCTCTCTGTCTCCCTCTCTGTCTCCCTCTCTGTCTCCCTCTCTGTCTCCCTCTCTGTCTCCCTCTCTGTCTCCCTCTCTGTCTCCCTCTCTGTCTCCCTCTCTGTCTCCCTCTCTGTCTCCCTCTCTGTCTCCCTCTCTGTCTCCCTCTCTGTCTCCCTCTCTGTCTCCCTCTCTCTCTCCCTCTCTCTCTCCCTCTCTGTCTCCCTCTCTCTCTCCCTCTCTCTCTCCCTGTCTCTCTCCCTCTCTCCCTCTCTCCCTCTCTCCCTCTCTCCGTCTCTCCGTCTCTCCGTCTCTCCGTCTCTCCGTCTCCCTCTCCCTCCCTCCTTCTGTCCGCCCCTCTCTGTCTGCCCCTCTCTGTCTCTCTCCCTGTCGACCGACTGACCAAATGGTGAGATCGATCGACTGACCAAGTAAGACCAAGGAACTGATTGTGGACTTTGGTAGGGGAAGGATGAGGACCCACAATCCTGTTTACATCAATGGGTCGATGGTGGAGAGGGTCAATAACTTCAAATTCCAGGGCATGCATATTTCTGAAGATCTTTCCAGGACCCAGCCCACCGATGCAATTATAAAGAAGGCACATCAGCGACTCTACTTCCTGAGAAGATTGCGGAGATTTGGCATGTCAAAGTGGATTCTCCTAAACTTCTACAGGTGCACGGTCGAGAACATTCTGACTGGTTGCATCGTGGCCTAGTTCGGCAACTTGAACGTCCAGGAGTGAAAAAGACTACTAAAAAGTTGTGACCACTGCCCAGTCCATCACCAGCTTTGACCTCCCCACCATCGAAGGGATCCATCGTAGTCGCTGCCTCAAAATGGCAGCCAAAATCATCAAAGATCCACACCATCCTGGCCACACTCTCATTTCACCATTGCCATCAGGAAGAAAGTTCAGGAGCCTGAAAACTGTAATGTCCAGGTTCAGGAACAGCTTATTCCCTACAGCCATCAGGCTATTAAACACAACAACGAATAAGCTCTGAGCTCTGAACTACAAAAGACTATATTATTATTGCACTATATTTGTTATTTATTGAACTTTTTCTTTTTGTTCTTGTAGTGTATTTGGGTACTTGGAACTGATTTAAAAGAACACTCAGATACAGGAGTAAACTGACAAGCTTCTTTATTCCAGGACGCCACCTTGAGTCTCCCCCAGCGCATGCGTCCCCTTGCACAAGACATAACATATGCTAATTATATTACATACATCACACTGCTCCCCCTTTAACTTGGAGGCAGGTAACACCATTTACATTATATACATTACACTGCTCCCCCTTTAGCTTGAAGGCGAATAACACCATTTCTATTACATTAAATATAATTGATTAACACACTGTTGCAAAATTATATTATTGCAGTCATCTTGCATTACATCCTCATAACTGTAATAATCGTATCAAAACTTAGCACTTATAATGGTTCATTCCACTCATCTTCCTTAAACCAAATACATTATCCCTTGCTTTATGTGTTATCCTTTTCCGTTCCCTACTGTGTAAATTGCACACTCTTTCTAATCACTCTAGCTCTACCTATATCTCTGCCTCTTCCCTTTTTAAATATCCTAATCTCATTTGCAGATTTCTTCCTGTTCTTAATATTCTGCTAAAGTTAACATTTCCTCTGTTTCTGTTCCTTATTAGTAGGTGGGATCTGACACATGACTGCAGGTTTTCATTTTTCAGCAGCTTCCTCTGTCGCTCAATTTCCTGGCGCTGCGTATTTATCTGCTCTTGTTGTATAATAACATTCTGCAATGCATGACCATTTGTCCATTGCTCAGTGAAGGAAGCTCCATGCTGGACTATAGTGAAGTGTCCTAATCGCAATCGGTCCTGCATACTTTTGTCTCGACCGACAAGCCTCTCTTCTTTAGACTTTTCTATTAACAGCTTTTTGCTCATCGTCACACATTTATTTAACCGTTCTTTGTATCGTTTAAGCCTTTTCTATTGTTCATCTATTTGTCTTCTTAAATCACCTTTCTGGTTATTCATCAAGAAGTAGGATCTACATTGTCTTTGCAATACAACAGTGGCTTTGATTTGCGCTCTGTATATTTTTCTTACTACATAAGCACGGTGGTGAGACTGCACTACAACTGCTGTATAAATCAGTGTGAGGAAGTCTTTCCTATATCGTTTAAGCCTTTTGTATCGTTTCAGCCTTTTCTGTTGTGCATCTATTTGTCTCCTTAGGTCTTTCCTATACCAACTCATACGGAGTACTGACTGCACTTTTACAGTAGCTCTCTTTTGCTTAACCCACTGCCCAACCACCATACTCTTGTAGGCAGCCTGAATGGTAATGGTTGCATACCTCATTGACTGATATTGCACAAACTGGGAATGCCCTATTTTGCATGCTTTGTACCATCTCTGGATCGAAATGACTGCTTGTCGCATAGCTCTGTACCGTACCCTTTAATCGGTAACCACGGTATGCAGATTGCAGAGTGACTACAGCCGCCTTTTGCATCAAGAAATGCTTTCTTGTAATGCACATCGTTATGAATGACAATACGGCGTGCTGCCTTGATTTTCTCAACCAATACCCTGGCTTTGATCCCGCGGTATAAGGCCTGAATACAAACCACTGCTTTTTTCAAACTATTATACTGTCTCACTTGGACATCTCTTATCTGGCATGCTCTGTATCATTGCTGTACCGCAATGGCAGACCAGCGTAGTTTCTTGAAATACTGACGCTGTTTATGCATCTGATAATAAGTCTGTATGACCTTGGCAGACTTGTGCATGCACCGCAATTGCTTTCGAACAACCATTCCTCGGTAGGCAGCCTGAAGCAGTACAACGCTTCTGCGTACCTTCATGTAAGTCGTGCGATCACTTTCCATTTGAAGGTGTGCCCTATAATGGGTTTGTACTATTATAGCTGCTAATTTCATTGCCCTGTATGGACGGTATACTCTGTGCCTTCTAAATGCTGCTTGTATTACCGTTGCTGCCTTCTGTTTGTACCGGATCTCTCATAGCCCTGAATGCAACTTCAATAGCTAGGGTTGCCCTTTGGATGGCAATTTCCCTTTGCCTTTGACTTCTGTCACTTTGCATTTGAACTTTGTCCTTTTGCACATGACCTTGGTCCTTTTGCACTTGACCTTGGTCCTTTTGCACTTGACCTTGGTCCTTTTGCACTTGACCTTGGTCCTTTTGCACTTGACTTTTGTCCTTTTGCACTTGACTTTTGTCCTTTGAGGGACTACCTGCCCTCTTTAATTCAGGCTCCTTGCCTCTGGGTGCCCTTGGAGGTTTTGGCGAGAAATGAGCCATTAATGCCTCCTTACACTCCTCGTACATTTTATCTGTGGGCTTTGCTGGCTGCAGTAACATACGTAAGGTCTGATCACCCTCTCCTCCTAAGCCTAATATGAACCATGCTCTCTTCTTCTCCTCTGCAGCGATATCATTGGAAATGAAACAAGCCTCCAAGACTTCGGTCCATTTCTCGAAATTACACACAGAATCTAACTGGGGCACGTTTCCTACAATTTGAAAAGCCATGCTACCTGTTGCTATTCAGGTGCACTATATTCTGTTTTCTCACTGTGTTTTCTGCACTAGACTTAATCCTTTTACACACTAAGAAGTGATCCAGCCCACTGACTATTACTAATTCGTATAATAATAGATTTATACTATTAACCAACATTTCATGTTAATAGTCATTTAGAACATTTTAAACCATATTCCTTTTATGCACACAGATTTACTATTAATAACAGTGACCAATGCATTACATTCAAACAGTCCTGTTTTTACTGTGCCCATGCATTTCATTCACAGAGGGCTTTTATTATGAAGGATTTCACAGCTCCAGGTTGTGGCCTGTGGACTCTGGTGCATCCTCGACCTCTTGAGCTGTCCCCACTGGTACCTTTGCTGATGGCCTCACCGGACCTCCACTTTTGCTGCTTTTGCTGGCTCCCCCGGGATTCACCGTTACTTTTGCTGCCGCTGGCTCGCTGCCAAGTCGACTCCCGCTGCTCCGCTGACTTGCCTGCTGTCTCCCTTGGACGCCCTGTGGAAGGTAAGTCGCTCCTGGTTTCTGCTGCTGGTCCCCGCTGCTCCAAGCGTCGGGACTGTGCCTCTCTCGTGGTAGGCTTTCTCCACTCTCGGCCGTCTCCCGCGACCGGGCTTTCTCTGCTTTCGGCCATCTCCCGCGACCGGGCTTTCTCCACTTTCTCCCCCGACCGGGTTGACTCTGCTCCCGACCGGCTGAAGTGCTTGAGTGCTGTGTCCCGCTTCTCTTGCGCGGACCCACTCTTCGCTCGGGGCCAGACTTCCTCTCACGTCCGGGCTTTCCCCGCTCTCGGCCGTCCCTTGCGTCCGGGCTTTCACGGCTCTCGGCTTCTCTCGCGGGCCTGTCCGCTTTTCTGCTCACGGTCGTCTCCAGCGACCGGGCATTCTCTCACGACCGGTCTGCTTCTCTCGCGGCCAGTTTTTTTTTTTACTCTGCCGGTCCGCTTCTCACGCGGCCGGCTTTCTCCCTCGACCGGGCTGACTCTTCTCCCAGCCGGGCTGACTCCGTTTCGTCGGTGGCTTCACTGGACCTGTCCGTGGCCTACCCGGTACTAGGCCCTCACTCGACGTCAGTGGCGGCTCCTGGGCTTGGCTGTGGGCTACTCAGCCCTGGAAAACGTCCGAAGTCGGTGGCGGTCACCGGACCTGTCCGTGGCCTACACGGTACAAGGCCCTGGAACTCACCCGAAGTCGGAGGCGGCTGCTGGGCCTCTTCTGCCCCTTTGCCGTGGCTGCACGGTCCTGGAAAACGTTCCAGGTAAGTTGACACCGTCGCTGTCCTGCTGGTTAGGCTTCCAGCTTTCGGCTGCATTCTTCGGTGACACTTACTTACTGCCCCACTTGTTTTCCTTGCTTCCTGTTGCGACCTTTCTTTTCTTTGGCTTGGTGCCATTCCACTTTGTTTCCAAACACAACCTCTTCTTTTTAACTTGTTTTTTTTTCTCTTGACAGCCCTTCTTTGTTCTTTTCTGTTCTTTTATCCTCGTTGCCTCGTTATCCTTGTGTGTTCTGGTGTAACAATTCACATAAAACTTAGCTGTATAAAGATTATTCAGCTTGAGGAATTCGACAAAAAAAACTCAGTCTAAAATGTGTAACAATCCGAAGGATGACATCTTGCCACGTAGACACAACATAGAGATAGCCTTACAAAACTTGCCGACTTGTACAGCTGATGTTTTAAATTACAGTCCCCGGCATAGAGGGATCTGCAGGCCTCTCATGTCCAGCTCGCAAACAACTGTGACACAACTCTGTATCTACTGTTTAAACTGTTAAACAATCCTGCGTGTTGCAAAACAGTCCTACGGGTGAGTTCAAAAACTCTATCCCATCCTCGTCGCCAATTGTAGTGTATTTGGGTACTTGGAACTGACTTAAAAGAACACTCAGATACAGGAGTAAACTGACAAGCTTCTTTATTCTAGGACGCCACCTTGAGTCTCCCCTAGCGCATGCGTCCCCTTGCACAAGACATAACATATGCTAATTATATTACATATATCACACTGCTCCCCCTTTAACTTGGAGGCAGGTAACACCATTTACATTATATACATTACAGTTCTCTTCCCCCGTTATGTACTTTGTTTACATATTCACATATTCTGTTGTGCTGCAGCAAGTAAGAATTTCATTGTCCCATCCGGGACATATGACAATAAAACACTCTTGACTCTTCTTGAGTCTAAACAGAGCGGGTCGGCTGTTATAACAAAATGTTATACCTGTTACATATGCGCGGAGCAAAGACGACCACGGTGTAAGAAAACATGGGTTTATTCAGACACGGCAAACAGGAAGTGTCTGAATGAGATCCAGCAGGGACAAAGCGTGAGAGTGAGGGCGGACACCAAACAAGTGGTGCGCAGCCGACCTGCTCTGTTTAGACTCTGATATCGATGGACTGTGATATTCAAGCAAGCATGCGTGCGCATTCACGGCTGGTGAGGGGTTGTGGAGCCAGCGTTCTCAATATGGTTCTTTATCCTTTATCGGTTTGATAAGAAGGTCGGTTAACGGCTTCATTGTATTCATGTATAGTCTTTTCTCTGACTGGATAGCACACAACGAAAAGCTTTTCACTGTACTCGGTACACATGACAATAATAAATTAAACAAAAACAAGTGTGATTAGAAATTAGAGGCTGGAAGATAGAGGGTGGGGGGTGGATGGGGGATGGGGAGCAGGGGGGAGAGGGAAAGAAGGTAAGAATAGAGCTTTCAGCCAGTCTTCACAATGAGGAATGGGGAATGTGATGAATAGGGGCCTAATCTTGAATCAGCAGAAAGGAAATGGTGAATCTGGTTTCAATCTCATGAATTAACTTTATGTGGGATAGTTTGATGACAGCTCAGATTGTAATACAAATGTAGTGGGTTTTTGCAACATATTCCTGTATTCCAAGTGTTGATTTAAATGTTTAAAGATAGATTTGGATTTTCAGAAGAGCAATACATGTCCCTGTGAGCAATTGAATTATATTTGCTGTCAATTTGGTTAAATGGCATCCACTTGAACAGTGGGGGATGAATTACAAAGACACTTTGGTGACCGTGGATTAAAGATAGAACATAGATAAGTACAGCACAGGAACAGGTCCTTCAGCTCAGTGTCCTTGCCGAACATGATGTTAGGTTAAACTAATTTTCTCTGTCTGGTCATGATCCATATCATAAGAGATAGGAGTGGAATTAGATCATTCAGCCCATCGTCTATTCCACCATTCAATCATAGTTGATCTTTCTCTCCCTCCTAACCCCATTTTCCTGCCTTCTCCCCATAACCTCTGACACCCTTACTAATCAAGAATCTATCCATTTCTGCCTTAAATATATCCAAAGATAGACACACAAAGCTGGAGTAACTCAGCAGAACAGGCAGCATCTCTGGGTGACGTTTCGGGTCGAGATCCTTCTTCTGACTAGTTAGGAATAAGGGAAACGAGAGATTATAGACCGTGATGTGGAGAGATAAAGAACAATGAATGAATGACAATGGAGGAGACCTAGGACAGAAGGGTCTGTGTGAATGGGAAGGAGAATTAAAGTGTTTAGTAACCGGGAGGTCAGGTAGGTTCAGGCGGACTGAGCGAATGTGTTCAGTGAAACGATTGCCCAGTCTACATTTGATCTTGCCGTTGTATAAGATTACACATCATCAACAGAGGATACAGCAGATGAGGTTGGAGGAGGTCCTTGTGAACCTCTGCTTAACCTGAAAGGACTGTCGGGGTCCCTGGACAGAGTCAAGGGAAGAGGTATAGGGGGGACAGTTGGTGCATCTTCTGCGGTTGCAGGTGAAGGTACCTGGGGAGGGGGTGGTTTGGGTGGGAAGGGTTGAGTTAACCAGGAAGTTGCGGAGGGAACGATCTCTGCACAAGGCGGAAAGGGGTGGAGATGGAAAGATATGACTCATGTTGACTTTGCCTCCACAGCCTTCTGTGGCAAAGAATTCCACAGATTCACCACCCTCAGACTAAAGAAATTCCTCCTCATCTTCTTCCTAAAAGAACGTCCTTTAATTCTGAGGCTATGATCTCTAGTCCTCGATTCTCCCACTAGTGGAAACATCCTCTCCACATCCGCTCTATCCAAGCCTTTCACTATTCTGTCTGTTTCAGTGACGTCCACCCTCATTCTTCTAAACTCCAGCGAAATATAGGCCCAGTACCATCAAACGCTCAACATATGTTAACCTATATAGTCCTGGGATCATTCTTGTAAACCTCCTCTGGACCCTCTCTAGAGTCAGCATATCCTTCCTCAGATATGGTGACCAGAATTACTCACAATATTTCAAATTACAACCTGATCAGCACCTTATAGAGCCTCAGCATTACATCCCTGTTTTTGTTTACAAGCCCTCGAAATACATGCTAGCATTGCGTTTGCTTTCTTTACTACTGATTCGACTTGCAGATTAACTTTTTGGGATTCCTGCACCAGCACTCCCAAGTCCCTTTGCACCTCCGATTTCTGGATTCTCTCCCCATTTAGAAAATAATAATCTACACCTTTATTCCTACTACCAAAATGCATGACTCTACACTTTACTACATTATATATTCCATCTGCCACTTCTCTGCCCACTCTCCCAACCTATCCAAGTACATCTGCAGAGTCCCTGCTTTCTCTACATGGCCCCTCCAACTATTTTCATATCATCCGCAACCTCGGCCACAAAGACTTCCATCCTCTCCATCCAAATCATTTATATACAATATGAAGAGCAGCGGGCCCAGCACTGAGCCCTGCAGTTGCTGGCAGCCAACCAGAAAAAAGCACCCCTTATTGCCACATTTTATCCTTCTATTCCCTGTATATAGGTGCCTATCTAAAAACCTCTGATATGCTATTATCGTTATCTGCTTCTACCACCACCACTGGCAGGTGTTTAAGGCACCCACCACTCTTGGTGTAAACAGAAAACTTTCCCCGCACATCTCGTTTAAATTGTGCCCCTCTCACCTAAAAGTGCTTTTAAGAAGCAGTTTCTAAGTAACAATTAAATGCTCAAAACACAAAGTGCTGGAGGAACTCAGCTGGTCACATAGCAACTGTGGAGGGAATGAACAGACAACATTTCGGGTTCGGACTCTTAAGGGCCTGTCCCACGAGCATGCGACTGCATGCGGCGAGCGCGACCAAACCGGAAGCGGGGGCCGCGCGGAGGTCGAATGATCCCCGCACAGGGCCTGTCCCACGAGCATGCGACTGCATGCGGCGAGCGTGACCAAACCGGAAGCGGGGGCCGCGCGGAGGTCGAGTGATCCCGTACGAGTTGACGTGAAGTTCGAGCGAAGTCCGCGGGAATTTTGCGCGTGACATACGGCGTCAAGACGCTGCGTACGGCATCGAGACGCTGCGCACGCCCGTCGACGCTGTCGGCCGGCAGGCCGTTGCCGCACGGAATATTTGAACAGTGTCCGTTTATCGGAGCCCCGCGCGATGTCGGGACCATCTCCGCACAACTCCATACGGCTCCGGCGATCGAAGTGGGACCGGCCCCGCGAGGCCGTACGGCTCAAGCGACCACGTTAGGTCGTGCTTGCCGCATGCAGTCGCATGCTCGTGGGACAGACCCTTTACTCTCTGAAGAAGGGTCTCGATCCAAAATATTGTCTGACTATTCTTTCCACAGTTCCTCCAAAAATCCGGCATCTGCATCTGCAGTTTCTTGTGTCTCCAATTAAAGCCTCAATTTATTATGTTTATTTCCAACTATTCTTGTTCTTTCTATCAATGAACATGGATAATGTAATACAGGTTTTAAAGTCCCAGCATCCTGTTATTTGAATAACCTTTCTTTCTGAAATGCATTGAAATCTTAAAAATAGAAGATGTAAAAGAGATCATGTTATTTCAAGTGTTTACCGTTCAGGATAGCTCAAAACTGTTTGAAATCCCAGCTGCTATTTAACTTAAGGTTTCTATCTATTCCCTAGTAATATTTGATGCTCCCACTGGTATGTCTTCCGATGTGTGGCTCTCGATTCAAAAGGATGTGTCCTTGATAACCCAGGTATGTTTGTTAGCGAGACCTTATGTGCTGGTGAAAGGTTGGTGCATCATTCAGATGGCTGGGAGTGACCTGGTCATCAGTGGTTGGGACTTCAGAGAATGATGGAGCTAGTTGCAGTTGGCTGTTGGTGTTACAATTGATGGCTGAGCACTGTTGGGACCCATTGGGTTGTAATGTGGGGGAGTGGTGGAAGGTGAGGCTAGAAGAAGAACCAGAATGGGATGTGAGTTTCTAAGCCAGTGAACTGGTCTAAATCCAGTTCCCAGCACCAGATATGTAGGAAGGAACTGCAGATGCTGGTTTAAACCGAAGATAGACACAAAAAGCTGTCGTTAATCAGCGGGACAGGCAGCATCTCTGGAGAGAAGGAATCGGTGACATTTTGGGTTGGGACCCTTCTTCAGGCTACCTTCAGGCCAGCACCTAATTCCAGTTATGTCAAATCAGGTGTTGTTTCTTCATTTAATTCATTTCATACCCCAGCACCTGATCCAGCAATTCCTTCTTTCACATTGGGCAGAAACTAAAATGTTTTACAAAAGTTATCTTGAAGGTCCCCATTACCCTCCAAACCACCTGCCACCCTTTTCTATTCTGTCACTGTCGCAATAAACTCTTGCAATGAGGATTTGGTGTCTTGAGTTTGAATGATGGATTGACCTCCACTCAATACATCCAACTAGCTCCCCTCCTGGAAAGGTGCATTAAGCCGGCGGTTTATTCCATGCATTGGTACATGCATTGGTTCCGGCAAGCTCTTGGCCTACCTCTGCAGCAACACTGCTCACTCTATCTCTAAGGTGTGATCATTAATTCCATTTCATTCTCGACTACATTTGTTGCTACAACAGACTACTATTTCTTATATCAAATATTGCAAACTTCGACAACTGTTGGAGACCCACATAACTCCTGGCCCATCTTCCTGCCTTACCCTCTAACCCCATATCTCCCCCAGTGCCATTTTGTTGAGTGTTTACAATTTTTTTTCTGACCGTCCACTCTGATCCCAAGCAATCAGTCCTCAGCAGAAGGCTGAAAGGATGGCACAGTGCCACAGCTAGTATAGCTGCTGCCGCACAACTGTACACACCCGGATTCTATAGTAACTTTGTCCTGTCTATGTGGAGTTTTCCCTGTGACCATGTATTTTTCCTCCAGGTGCCTCCGGTTTTGTCCTACATCCCAATGACATGAGGGTTTGTAGGTTAATTGGCTGCTGCTGTAAATTGCCCCTAGTGTGTGTAGGAAAGTGGAATAAAATAGAATTTGTATGATGTTGAATTCTTTTCACTGCCTCTGCCTTCATGCCTATTTTTTTGTTCAGCAATTCGCATTCCAGACAACAAACCATTTCTCCCATCCACTTGGAACTCCTAATCCATTGAAGTCCCTCTCTCTGGCCTCATAGCATTCTCTCATTCTACTTACTGCATATTGCCGATAGAACATTGACATCCTTTATTTTTTATTCCACTCTCCTCACATCCCCCTAACCTACCTGACCTCCGAACGTGCAGCACTCTGCTAACTAAGAATAAAATTGACATTGTTACAAATCTGCAGTCACGGCTGGAGCTATTGTTGTCTGGAGAACTGACCTCTATCTGGCAGGGTCAAACATCAGCTCTCAGACACATCCTCACTGCTCCCTCTGGACCATGACCCTAACATCGAACATCAGGCCATTGTCTCCCACGCAGTCACGGATCTCATTTCTTGATGAGATATTATCTCCATAGCTTCCAACTTTGTGGTACTGCAAAGCCTTCTTGTACCTTCTGCCCAAGACACCCAAGGCAGACCAATTGTTTCAGCCTGCTGTTGGCTGACAAAACTTATTTCATCCTACCTTGTCTCCATTCTTTGTCTTCCTTGTTCAGTCCCTCCCCACATACATCCACAACAGTTCAGTTGTGCTATGCCCCTTTCACAGTTTCCATTTCCCTGGTCATAACTGCTTCATCTTCATCAGACATATTAAAAAAAATCTATACTTCCATCTCACATGCAGAGCATCTCAGGGCCCTCTGGTTCTTCCTTGAACAGAGGCAAATCGGTTTCCTTTCACTAACACACACATTTGCATGGTGGTTCTTGTCCTATATTTAACAGCTTCTCCTGCAGCTCTGTTCACTGCCTCCAGACCAAGGCACTGGCAAGGAGAGACTGAGACAGTAACATGGAATTGATTTCCTTCAGCGAGGAAGACTGTTAAAAGGGAGCATGGATTAAAGTAAATTGTTGAAAAAAATAAAAGGGGAATGTGGAATAAATTAAAAAAAACTGCTGCTGTGGGTTTTGGCAGGAGATTTGGAATGGATGCTGGCAACAAAAGCCACAACAGATTTACAAAATGCTACGGTGAAATACTCTTTGGGCGAAGGGCCAAAGGGTGGAATGTATAGTTGGTCTACATGGACACAATAGGCCAAATGGCTGAGTCTTGTGTCTTAAATATCTATGATTTTGAGTCCCTCAACAATCTGTTCTCATTGCAGCATAGTGGGCAAAAGGAGCTATAATTGCTTCCTGCAGAATGTGATGAAAAAAAAATCAGCAATTAAAATACGCCGATATTATTTAATATTTTAATTGCATGTGGCCAATTGAGAACCTAGCTGCGACTATTTGCACTTTTGGTCTGTATCTAACAATAACGTATATTAAACTCTGCCATCGAGCATTTGATTTCAACACTTGTGTTTGAAAGCAAAGTTGTGTCTGGGATTAATTACTATCCTGATAAATCAGACTTTGTCTACCAAGGACAATATACCGATTAATGATTGGCCAGGTGTTGCATTAACCCCAAGATTGCTGGTCAGCTCCCCTGGAGGAAGCAGTTTCTTTCATTGTGGTCCCATGCAGTATTCCCCTGGAGGCTAGCCCCTGAGCATGTGGTTACGGTCTGATACAATGTAATGCAACACTATGGTTCTTCCAACATAAATAACTACAGCTGACCCTGGAAAGGCTTTGGAGACTGCTGATGTCTTCACTTGGGAAACGTCTAATGAGCTGATACTTGACCAGCCATTTTGTTTGGATCTTTTAACAAAGTTGATTGAATTTAGGAAAATAGTTATTGAGGATTTCTTTTTTTTACAGAATATCCATTTTAATTTGTATACATCTGGATTGTAAGTGCATCTGTTCATTGTTATTATGGCTCCAGTTGCAATGCTAATAATGTTATTTGCTAACTTCGGTTACTGTTACATGATAGAATACTTAATTCTTGTGCTTACTGAAGAATGGCATTGTGCAGACAAAATAAAGTCAATGACATTATCCTTCGGAAATGTTATTTATTTTGTCTTTCTTTAAAGGCCTGCATATATGATAGAGCTGGACTAGGCTTCAGTAAGAAAGCATTCCAGAATGAAGAAACTAGACCGGATAAACCATGGGCACAGTCAACAACTGGAAGGTATTCTTGGTGAAATTTAGATTTTAATCTGGTAAAATTTAAATCAAAATAAAAAGTATCAGAACTTGTGATTTCTTTTTAGTATACTTTATATTTTGAGTCTTCCCTATTTTGCATCTATTTAAGTCGTATAGAGGTCATCATGACTTTATTACTCTTACTCAATGCCCCAATCAATGAAGGGAAGTATGTTATTCTATCTACTTGCATTGCCACTTTCAGGAAGCTATGAACTAAGACCTGAACATCTCTTTGTACATCAATGCTGTCAAGGGTTTAGTTTGGTTTAATTTAGTTTGGAGATACAGCGTGGAAACGGGCGCTTTGGCCTACTGAGTCTGCGCCAACCAGCGATGCCCACACATTAACAATATCTTACACACACTCGGGGACAATTAAGTACATTCCTATGAATGGGTACTGTTCTATGCAGCCAGATTGGGATTCCAGGTTGTTTTCTACCGGCTGCCAGAGATAACTATATTTTCTTGGGCCAGAGACGTCGTGTGACAATGAGTTAGGTATGTTTATGATCATTGTAAGAACCAATGACATACTTCTTGCATAACAGAGGTGCCATTAACTCGAGATTAGAGGTTTAGAGAGGATCTGTGGATGTATTTTTTCATCTAGAATTTCAAGTGTTTGGATTCTGGACAGGTTCCCCGAGTGGGTCATAGACGTGGATCCTCTTACACCATTTATAGTGCCCTGACAAGCACTTGAAATGCCAAGGCATAAAATGGTAAGACCCAGTATTGATAAATTGGATAGTGTTGATGATTAATTGAAGGTCAGCATGTACATTGTGGGCGGAAAGGCATGTTTCTGGGTTATATTGACTAAAAGTAGAAGTTAGAATGAATTTTTATTGGGAGAATCTGAGACGTCATGAATGAAATAAAAAAAAATACCAGCTCAAATGTAATCATTTCTGAATTGTTACTGGAGTGAAGTACTACTTGACATACAAGGAAAGGCTATGACTGAGAAAATACATAGCCTAAAGACTGGCATGTGTGGTACAGGCATCAATTTATCAGGCACTGGTACTAGCATGGGATTAAAGGGAGCTGCTGTTTTGGGCCAGGATCCATTCGAATCAAGCCAAAAAAGTGTCTCCATGAATACAAAATAAACAGACTATTAAACTATAAATAGAGATGAGGTGGAGAAGGGATATTGGGAGATTTTAGTTGCATAAATTAGAAAACTAAAAACCTGTTCAAAAACAAAAGCACAAAAATATCTTTATTCATAACAATATGGACAGGAAATACATTTGGTACATCTTTTTTTTACATTTGCTGTAAAATCAGATTAATACTCTTATTCTCTTACAAAGCATCAATGCCATTCATCCTTTTTCCTTAAACAATCCACCCGGAAAGTGTTAATGAGGCTGGTAAACAGGACCCAGGTGTTTAGTGACAAATGGCGACAGGTCCTTACACATTTTATTCCCCACAAAACCTTTGTGGCAGTTTTACTGAGCTTCAGTTTATCCCTCAGCATGTACCCCTGCATTTTTGAATGTACCAGATGGTGGTAAAAGCACAGAATAGTGAGGGGAAAAGAGAAGCAGATGGTGTCTCAATGGTCCCGGCGACAGGATTTTCAACGAGTAAGGAAGTAATTATAAATGTGTTGAAGGATAATATGCTAGAAAGATCATTAAGTAAAGCCATGTGGGTTGAACTGACAAAGAAAAAAGTCAAAGTTTAGTTTTTCTCTCAAATAAAAATGTTAGTTACATTTGCAGTTCTGGTTGCCACATTGTGCAGTTTTGGTTGCTGTATTACAGGAAGGATGTGAAAGCTTTGGAGAGAATGGTGCCTGTATTATAAAATTGTAATATGGACAGTGTTCTAGGAACGCATACCCTCCCATGACGTGTGGGTCACCTGTAATTAATGTCTAGTAGGACATTTTTTAAATTACTTTTCATTGCAATTTTATTGCTTTTGCTCCCCTGATTTTCTCTCGCTAACCTTTCTTTTCCTCACTCTATTTTATGTTCTATACCTGATTTGGTGATCCTTCATCCTGTTTCCTGCTGTTCTATTTTCTGTTCCTCAATTCTTAAATGTCATAATTTAAGGAAATACACCTATTTGGTAAGGAGGGCCCAGATACCTTTTACCTTGGCAGGATTATTACCAGGATGTCTTTAACCTGAAGTATGAGGTTAAATGTCTGACATTTTGCTTCCATTTTCTGTACTCAGCCAATTGAAATGCTCATTTACGAGAAGGAGCCATTCGGCCCAACACGTCTATGCAAATCAAGATGCCCTATCTAAGCTAGTTCCATTTGCCAAGCCCCTATCCCTCAGAATCTATCCTAACCATGTACCTGTCCAAATGTTTCTCCAATGTTGTATCTGTCTCAACTGCTTTATACCGCAGCTCGTTCCATGCATCAAACACCCTCTGTGTGAAACGGTTGCCTTTTGGATTCATGTTAAATTGATCCCCTTTCATCTTAATTCCCTGTCCGCTAGTTCTTGATTCCCTTACCCTGGAAAAGAAAATCTGTGCATTCACTCTATCTATTCCTCTAATGATTTTATACACCTCTATATGATCACCTCTCAGCCTCCTGCATTTCAAGAAATGAAGTCCATGCCTGCCCAATCTCTCCCTTTAGCTCGTCCCGGTAACAACTTCGTACATCTTCTCAGCACTCTTATCAAGTTTAGCGGCATCTTTCCGACAGCAGGGTGTCCAACACTGAACATAATTACTCCAATTGTTCAGCCTCACCAATGTTGTATAACTAACATAACATCCCAACTTCTATACTCGGAAACCGAGTATAGAACTCATACTCAGCAAGGCCAGTGTTTCAAAAGCCTCCTTCACCACCCTATCTACGTCAGATTCCACTTTCACAGAACTATCTACTTGTACAACTAGCTTTTGCTGGCTTTAACTTTTCGACTCCCCTTACCTTCTCCAACCTCACCACCTATGAATGTACAGCCCTCCGCTCACATTGCAACAATCCTGACACTATCATCAAACCTGTCGACAAAGGAGGTGTCGTGGTAGTCTGGCAAGCTGAGGCCAGGCACCAGCTCTCGGACAACTCCTCATATTTACCCCTGGACCATGATCCTACAGATGAGCACCAGGCCATTATCTCAGACTATCTCTGATTTTATCACTTCCGGCTGTTTGCCCTCCACAGCCTCCAACCTTATTGTTACCCAGCCTGCATGACCTGTTTTACCTTCTCCCCAAAATCCATAAGCAGAACTGCCCTGACAGACCCATTGTTTCTGCCTGCTCCTGTCCCACTGAAATCATTTCCACATACCTCGGTTCCATTCTATCCCCCTTGTCCAATCCCTTCCCACCTATGCCCAATACACCTCACACGTCCTTCGACTCTTTAATAACTTTTGGTTTCCTAGCCCCGGTTCCCTCATCATTACTATGAACGTTCAGTCACTCTACACTTCCATCCCACAGCAGGAAGACCTTAAGGTCCTCCGATTCTTCCTTGACCATAGACCATCCAATTTCCCCCTACAAACGCTCTCCTCCACCTAGTAGAACAGGGGATGTTTGTGTTATAGACTATCGTGTTCTGTGCTTTTATTTTTATTTTTTATTTGTATGGCTGTATGGGGGGAAAAGCATTTTGTTGTCTCAGTACTCCCTCCCCATTTCTTGATCTCACTACCTTCATCACAGGAGATAAATTATCGACTGACATCTATTACAAACCTACTGACTCTCACAATTATCTGGACTACACTTCTTCCCACCTTGCCTCTTGCAAAGGTTCTATCCCCAACTCCCAATTTCTCCATCTCTGCCGCATCTGCTCCCAAGATGAGATGTTCCATACTAGGACATCTGAGTTGTCCTCAGTCTTTGGGGAACAGGGTTTCCCCACTTTTATTTTAGATGAGGCACTCACACATGTCTCCTCTGTATCCTGTAGTTCCACTCTTGCTCCCCCGCCCCCCAGTCGTAACAGGGACAGTCTCATAAGCCCTCACCTTTCACCCCTTCAGCCATCGCATATAGCACATAATCTTCTGACATTTTTGCCACCTCCAACGGCATCCCACTATTCACATCTTCCAATCTCCATCCCTTTCCGCTTTCCGCTAAGACCGTTCCCTCCACAACTCCCTGGTTCCTCCCACAACTTCCACAACTCCCACAAACCACCCCCTCTCCGGGGACGTTCCTCTGCAACTGCCGGAGATGCAACACCAGTCCTTATACCTCCACCCTTGACTTCATCCAGGGGCCCCAACAGTTTTTTTCAGGTGAGGCAGAGGTTTACTTGCACCTCCTCCAACCTCATCTACTGTACCCGATGCTCCTGGCGTGAGCTCTTCTACATCGGTGAAACCAAATGTAGACTTGACCATCATTTCTCAAAACATTTACACTCAGTCCGCCTGGGCCTATGCGATCCCCGGGTTACCTAACATTTTAACTAACCTTCCCAATCCCATACTGACCTTTCTGTCCTGATCCTTCCCAACTCTCAGAGTGAGGCCACACACAAATTGGAGGAACAGCACATCATATTTCACTTGGGCAGTCTATAACCCAGCGGTATGAATGCTGATTTCTATAATTTCAAGTAACTCCTGCAATTCCTCCCCCATTTCTCTCTCTCTCCCTCCTCCGCCACCCTAGTCATCTTACTAGTTACACTGTTTGCATCCTTGTATCTCTCTCGTAGCACATCTTCCCCAGCCAACAATGGATCATTATGCACTCCACCTTTCCTGAGGTCATGTGTTGCTGGCACTGATTTATTCTGGCCTTTTCTCACCTCCAGTCCTCCCCACCTCGATCTTTCAGTTTGAAGATGGGTTCCAACACGAAACGTCACCTATTCCTTTTCTCCAGTGATGCTGCCTGACCCGCTGAGTCACTCCAGCATTTTGTGTCTATCTACTTGTACATCTGGATCACTCCTCTCTACAAGACTGCCCAAAGCACTACCATTCACTGTGAAGGTCCTGACTTGGTTTGACTTACCAAAACGCAACACCTCACACTTATCTGAATTAAACTCCATTTGCCATACCTTGCCCAGCTGATTCAAGATCCTGCTGTAATTCTTGATAACCATCTTCATTGTTAAATACAATACCATCTATTTTAATGTACAATAGACATGTCTTCATAGACCTGCGCTCCTGATAGCGAGCTTTATTGACCACTGTTAATTCTAGGGTGTATTAATTTGTGTTTTTCTTTTAAAGAATGGTAGATGATCTGCACGGACTTGTCACGGAAGCTAAACTGCAGAGCCCTCTTATACTAGTAGGATCTGAGCTTGGAACACTCAATGCAAGATTTTATGCCCACATTCACAATTGGTAAGCTGAAAATTTTGGCACACGAGAACAGCGGAAATTGGAGTCTTGAATTTAATTAAAGCCAATTCGATATTTTTAATGAATTCTGAATTAACCAAGATAGAATAAGTAATATTTTCATATGAATTGCTGGTAGGTAAGTATAACCAAATGTTTGGGAAATATTTTATTGTTTGCAATGAATGTACATTTCATGGGAAAAATAAACTTCAGAACTCAATTAAGGAAGTTTTATTAGATTAAAGAAAATTAGATCAGAGAGATTTAGATGGTAATAAAACTGAAGGCTGGCAGATCCTTTGGGACCACTAATGATCGACCAAAAAAATGATAGAGGAGATGGAAAAGGAGAATACGTTAGCACAGAAGAAATAATTAAGGGAAGTGAAGAATATAAAATATAAAATAACATTTTGCCTTCACTTTAGGAACCAAAATTTAAAACAGTAGTACCTCAAACCAGCCACAGACCTACATTTTTGGGGCCCTGAAGCTTGAACTGTTATGGGGGCCCCTTCGCAACCAGCAATGAGCTCTGGGTAACCACTGTTATCTTCTTCAATGGGGTTGTTCCACGACAGATCACCACAAATTTTAATTTCTGCCATAAATGTTAATAGAGTTTTAAATTATTTATAATTATTTTATATTAAATATATTTAGAATGAAACAGCCTTAATTTGAACGATTTTTCGTTTACGGCTAGCCTACACGATACTTTAATAACCTTTTAATTTTTTTTAAACAATTATTTTGTATTGAATTACACTATTATTAATATATATATATTTTTAAACCCCTTCTCATACAGCAAGCAAACCCAATTTTTTAAAGCAATGGAACATATTCACCTGCAGAAAAAAAGTAGGAATTATTGGCCAGGGGTACAGGAGGTTGGCTAGGCCCCAGGTGGGGTCCAGGGGCAAAGCCCCCTGAAGCTCCTGCATTTTCAATAAATTGAAAGTGATTCTCAAGCTTTCTGCTGGTAGTTTACATAACAGAAGCTTAGAATTGTTCTAACACATAAGCAGTAAAATAACCGCCAAAAGATATATTTCATGAAATAGACAATAGGTGCAGGAGTATGCCATTTGGCCCTTCGAGCCAGCACCCCCATTCACGGTGAACATGGCTGATCATCCACAATCAGTACCCCATTCCTGCCTTCTCCCCATATCCCCTGACTCCGCTCTATCTCTCTCTTGAAAGCCTCCAGAGACTTGGCCTCCACTGCGTTCTGAGGCAGAGAATTCCACAGATTCACAACTTTCTGGGTGAAAATGTTTTTCCTCATTTCTGTTCTAAATGTCCTTCCCCTTATTCTTAAACTGTGGCCCCTGGTTCTGGACTCTCCCAGGATTGGAAACATGTTTCCTGCCTCTAGCATGTCCAATCCATTAATAATGTTATATGTTTCAATAAATGGCCTCCTACAGCTAAAAAAATCTTTACAAAAAAATGTTACCTGAAATGTCTCTTTGCCTAGCACTGAGATGAGAAAAAACGTTTTCACCAGAATTGTGAATTTGTGGAATTCTCCACCACAGAAGGCAGTGGTCTTGTCTCCTTCAGCAGCACCTCGGTCTCCGTTCCTGAGCTTAGACACCCACTTCTCTTCATCTCACCTACGCTCACTTCCCCTCACCTACACACCTACACACCTACACCTCGACTAAACCCCTCGCCTCGACGATACCTCACTACCAAACTTCTCCTCACACCTAAACCTCGCCTTGACTAAACCGTACCTCACTAAACCTCGCCCCTCAAATAAACCTCACACCTTAACCCCACCTCAACTTAACTAAACCTCACGACTAAACTACACCTAATCTGCACCTTGACTAATCGTCTCGCTCCCGCTATTTATTGCCCCCCCCGGTCGTTGGCGGCGCCTCACATGAGCTCCAACCAGGGGGGCGGGGCGGGGCCAAGCATGAAGAGTGGTGCAGGCTCATTGCCCGAGAGAACCGGTAGGAGGGGAGGGGCGCACGCGCGCTGACGTTGACATCGAGGTTCAGCCCCGCCCACCGTGGCTGCAGCCCTTCCCCGCAGGAGCGGGAGAGAGGAGGCAATTAGTCGAGGCGAGGTTTAGTGAGGAGGTTTAAGTGTGAGGTGGTTTAGTCGAGGCGAAAAATCAGATTCATTTATAGGAAAAGAAAAAAATCTGAATTTCGATTTAAATCAAAAGAATATCTGGACTAATGTCCCTTTAGGGCCCATCTGGGATAAGGGGCCCTGTAGCTTAAGCTTCATTAGTTTCACAGTAGATCCGCCCCTGCCTCAAACAAAGAATACAATGACAGGAAAGGAATTGATTTAATTATTATCATTACAAAGGAAGTACATAAAAAATGAAGTGGAATAAAAACTAATATAATCCCCTGACCTGAGTTTTCAGATGTGGCTGCATAGATGGCGGATGCATTGGTAATAGCCTTCAAAAATTCCTGAAATGGTCTAAGCAGATTAGAAAGTAATAAGTGCAGCAATGTTTTTCAAGTAAGGAGAGAGAAAATGGGGAATGACAGATGTATTAATCTGATTCAGTTGTGTGAAAAATGCTGAAATCCATTAAAAAAGATATGGCAACAGAGATCCAGTAAGGCTACAGCATGATTAGGCAGAGACAACCAGTTTTTATAAATAGTTTCTGATACTAAGCGTTTTACAAAGATTTAACTAGCAGGAATGATTAGAGGGAACTGGTGGAGAATAAAAAGTGACGCTTGTACTATAACAGTATGGATAATGGAATTTTGCCATTGCAGATTTCACAAATCATTTCTAAAAAAAACTGACATATGGAATGAAGATTTGCTCTTATGAAGTTAATGTGAAAATAAAATAGTAAAATGTACAGATTTTTTAATCTCATTTATTGATTATGCCAATACAGATGATGTAGCTTTGATTTGCAGAGAATTGCGATAAGGACAATTTTCTAGGAATGCAACCCCGTCACAATGTGGTGATCACTGTATGGATTTTCAAGAAGCATCACGTAACAAGTTGTACAGCAGATGGATTTGGCTTTTAAATTTTGACAGAGGTAGAGAGGTCTTCTTCTTCTTCTTACGTATGGCGTGCACAGCCTGAAGTTGTTAGACAACTTGTTCTGTTTGATCTTCTGTTTGTGCACGCCAGCTTGGTTGCATTCGTCGAAACAGGGTGGACCACGTGAAGGTTGCAATCTCCCACCCCAAGGTAGAGAGGTGGTTGCAAGGCTCAGAACAGGAATGATTACATATTTATTAAAAGTTGACCAGCTGTTACGTGTGTGATGTCATGGGGATTTGTATCAGTCTCTCAGCTAGTAAAACAATGTATAAATAACTTAGAGAAAAATGAGCCTTAATTTATCCAAGTTTACTCAGGCGGAGTAGAAAGGTGAATGAGCCAGTGATTTGTGGGAGGATGTTTGCAAAAGATTATGGATGGGTATTGAATGGCAAGAAAGCTGATGGAATATCATGTGGGGTGTTATCTATTTAGGAAAAAACAGGGTTTTGTAGCCATGATATTAGTAAACATAGGGGGTACAAAGGTACATAGATGGTTGACACAAAATGCTGGAGTAACTCAGCAGGACAGGCAGCATCTCTGGAGAAAAGGAATGGGTGACATTTCGGGTCGAGACCCTTCTTCAGACATAGGAGGTTCCTTGGTGCCAGTGCATGAGATGCAGATAGTAAACAGCAATGAAGACGAATAGTATGTGCGAGAATCTGAGTATAACAGTGATATAGTCTGACTGCCGTTGTGCAGAACTTTGTTGCAAGAATACTTGCCTTGGAGTGAGTGTCGCATAGATTCATGTGCCTACAAATTAATCTCCTCCAGTAATGCTAAACATGCTAAATAGGATTGACAGTATACTGTGCTCCATTTCTGAAATTTAGGTCCAAGACTACAAGCAACCAAATATTGGAAGTCAGAGGGAAAACTGAATTATTTTTGTATACAAGTTTACCACTACTGACCGAGGGTGTAGGTGGAGGCTTGAATAACTCCTGGAATGAGAAGGTTTAAGAAGGAACTGCAGATACTGGAAAATCAAAGGTAGACAAAAATGCTGGAGAAATCAGCGGGTGAGGCAGCATCTATGGGGCAAAGGAAATAGGCGACGTTTCGGGTCGAGACCCTTCTTCAGACTGTCTCCTAGAATGAGAAGGTTGTCTTTGAAATGAATGAGTGATTGGCATTTGTTCACTGTTTTTTTAGAATAATGTTCTTATTAAAACATACACGATTCTGAGAGTAATTGACAGGGCAGATGTGGTGAGGTTGTTACATACATAGATACATAGAAAATAGGTGCAGGAGTAGGCCATTCGGCCCTTCGAGCCTGCACCGCCATTCAATATGATCATGGCTGATCATCCAACTCAGTATCCCGTACCTGCCTTCTCTCCATACCCCCTGATCCCTTTAGCCACAAGGGCCACATCTAACTCCCTCTTAAATATAGCCAATGAACTGGCGTCAACTACCCTCTGTGGCAGAGAGTTCCAGAGATTCACCACTCTCTGTGTGAAAAAGTTTTTCCTCATCTCGGTCTTAAAGGATTTCCCCCTTATCCTTAAGCTGTGACCCCTTGTCCTGGACTTCCCCAACATCGGGAACAATCTTCCTGCATCTAGCCTGTCCAACCCCATAAGAATGTTGTACGTTTCTATAAGATCCCCTCTCAATCTCCTAAATTCTAGCGAGTATAAGCCAAGTCTATCCAGTCTTTCTTCATATGAAAGTCCTGACATCCCAGGAATCAGTCTGGTGAACCTTCTCTGCACTCCCTCTATGGCTATAATGTCCTTCCTCAGATTTGGTTAAATCTAGTTGGGCATAGTCTCTTGTATTGTGTCTCCATTTAGAACTGAGAAACGATTTATTTGAGTATTGTAATTATTCAATTGTCCACAGAGTATATTCAAGGTTGATTTCAAGAGACCTATGAATATGAAGGGCAAGCAAAAATTGATGTAAAGCCATATTAGGAAATATTTGGCAAGTGGCCATCAAAGAGAGTGGTATTTAAGGAAGCCTTAAAATCAGGAGGAGCACTTGAAAATGCAGTAAGCTTTCTGGAGGGAATACTCTAGATTTGGCCCTTGGAGTAAAGGAAACCGATAATAATAATAATAATAATAATAATAATAATAGATTTTATTTATGGGTGCCTTTCACAAAGTCTCAAGGACACCTTACAAAGTTTAACAAATAGTGTAGAAACATGTAAGCGGAATGAAATAAATAGCAAAGACATCACCAGAACACAAATTAAAGATAGAATTAAATCCAAAAACAAAAATGAAAAACTCAATATGGAAGAGAGAGCAGCAGCTGCTAAAGCGCGCCAGCGTCCACTCCCCCTTCCGACCGCCATCTTGGACAAAGACTAACATAGACACTACACATTACACACAAAATCATCCCCCCACAATGATTACCACTGTGGGGGAAGGCACAATGTCCAGTCCCCAACCCCAGTTCTTCCCAAAGTCAGGCCTATTGAGGCCTCCACAGTTGCCTCTACGGAGGCCCGATGTTCCTGGCCGTTCTCGCCGGGTGTTGTTGCCCCGGCGTCGGGAGAGTCCTCGCAGCGGCTGGGACGGCTGGAACGGCCGATTCCCTACCGCAGTCCGTGGCACCTGAAGCCGACAAGGCCGCGCCGATTTGGAGCTCCGAGGCTCCCGATGTTAGGGTCGGCGCCGCCGCCCGCAGCTGGTAGCTCCGCAGTCCCGCAGCCCGGAGGTGTTGAGCTCGGCGGTCCAGCTCACCGGAGCTCCAGCGCGTCGATCCAGCGCGGCGACCCAGGCAAGGCATCGCCCGCTCCGCTCCGCGATAGCGCTCCAGCGCTGTGCCGCCACCGAAGCTGAAGGTGCTGGGCAGTCGCCGCCAGGAAAACGCCGCTCCACGCCCGCTGGTAGGCCACGAGGACGGGTTGACGGGGCAGCCCGGAGAAAAAGTTGCCTCACCGACCAGGTAGGGACCTAGAGATAGTTTCCCCCTTACCCCGCTACATTAAAAGTCAAAATTCCCCTAGACATAGACAGGAAAAAACAACTAAAAACTAAATAAAAAGTGAATTGAACGGACGGCTGCTAGTTAGCAGCCGTTCCCTAAGACAGTTGTGGAACAATCAATTTCAGAGTGTTCAAGAGGCCGGAAGTACAGAGACAAATATCTTTGAAGATCTAAGTAATCACAGATGCTGGTTTACATAAAGAGACACATGGTCCTGGAGTAACTTAGTGTGTCCGGCAGCATCTCTTGAATAAAAGGAACAAAGTGTTGGAGTAACTCCGCGGTTCAGGCGGTATCTCTAGAGAACATTCTCCAGAAATTTGTGTCATTTTTTTGTAAACCAGCAACTGTAGTTCATGTTTCAGCATCTCTGGAAGACAGAGATAGGTGACATTTCAGGCCTGGACCTTTCTTTAGAAGGTTTTGAGATGTCAGAGAGTTGAAATGGGAGGGACAATGGAGGGATTTCAAAACAAGCATGACAATGTTAAAGTTAATTAATTGGTTAAGTCGAACCTCGTATGTACGGGTGTCAGGGGTTATGAGGAGAAGGCTGGAGATTGGGGTTAGGATGGAGCGATAGATCAGCCATGATTGAATTGCAGAGTAGACTTGATGGGCCGAATGCCCTAATTTTGCCCCGATCACTTGTGACCTTATGGACCAACCTGCAAGTGTTTTATTGTGATTTGGTACAAACCAGCACACAGCGAGCAGAGTTTTCAATGACCCTGATTTTATGTGGAATAATGCAAATGTGACCAAGCAGGAATACATTGTAATAATCCAATCCAATGGCAACAAAGGCAGATATTATGATTTTGGGATAAGATGAATTGATGCAGTGATGAAGTTAGGCATAGTTCACGTAGTTCACTCTGATTGTGTAGAGGAGTAACTATGTGATCAGAGTGATGGGATGCCTTATTGTGCACCTTATAAAGTCAACAGGAATCTTGGGGGCAGGGCTGCAAATGTTTTATTATTGAGCTTTTATTTTTTTATGAATGGCCTGAGGTGTTGCCTTTAGAGTTTAAAGGCCACACTTAAAGAACAAGGAGATACTGCATTTTTCATTCTCTGTTTCCTTTTACCTTCTTAAGGACAGAAATGTACATGGTTACAGCAGATAGTTTGGTCCATTGTGTCTGTGCTATTCCTACAATCATCTATTGTACAGTATGGTTTGTTTTGGTCATGTACACAAAAGTGCTCTCCATAATTAGTTCTTTATCGCCAAATAGAGTGCTGACAACCATACACACCAGCTGAATGATTGAAGAGAGTGTTCACAGGATGATGGAGTAGTTGACATAGTTGGAGGCTGCAGATGTGTGATCATGGCATTTTGCAGTGTTGAGATTGGTTAATAATTTCAGCTAATGTGGGCCTGGATTTTATATTAGATAGATCAATGAAAAGGAAAATGCATGTTTTGTGTTTGGGTGTTCACTGGCACCATATTTAAGCATGAATCTTAGCATTTCATAATGCTTTCTATCTATTTTGTCATTAAGATGCATTAACATTTGGATACATTTGATTATGCTATTCTGTCAATTAATTCAGTTAATGGGTGCAATAAATGTGAAGGGAAATAAGCATATCTTTTAATTGCATCAATTTCCACCTTTGCTGAAAAAAAAATGCGAGCATTTATACAGCGCACTCATCTATTTTGGATTTTGCAGGCCAGTCACCTGCTGATAACCCTGCCTATAACAGCAAGTTCCCTCGGGGTCCTAAGCACCATTGCTTCAATCATCTTAACTAAGGTTATGTGTTGTTTGAAAGTAAAATACGTTGAATTGATGATTTCTTTAATTTAACCGAAAGAAAATATGTTTGTTAATGTAACGTAAAAGAGGAGTGGGCAAAAATGGAGAGGTTATGGAGAAATAACAGGTTGAAAAGTAAGTGCGAGAGGTGTGGTGAAAAATTAGTCTAATAAGGGAAGAGAACTGCAAAAAAAGACACCACAGTTAAGGAGTCCAGATTAGACACCTGGGCACAGTTCTTTTGGCTGATGTTCAATGTTGATTTGATTTATACAACTCAATTCCCCAGGTTTGGGGCAATTCTCCTTCCATTTTAATTGGAAGTAAGCAATTTCACTTTGGGTCTATGATTACCAGATCTGGGAGGACAAGTGGAGTAGGACTGGGTTTCAGATCCAGACTACTCGTATCTAATTCCACTGACTGGTGATGGACATAAAATAATAAGTGTTTGTGACTTCACTGATGGCACCTGACCCCCTGAGTCATTCCAGCCATTTATGTTTTTTCCACCAGGTGTTTTTTTAATTTCCTTGCTCCTTTGGCTGTGTTATTCAATTCTCTTCCCTTGTGCTATCTCAGTTAAAAAAAAAAAATCTTCATGTAGGAAATACTCATAAGTAGTAAGTGCAATCAAGCTGTTTGATAATGTTGATCAAAGGTGGCGCCAAACCATTCTGCCAAGGCCAAATTTGGAGCATCCAGAGATTTGATAGTTGTCAAGACTGGATGAAGGGTATTATTGGGAAGGGAAAACGCATGGAGGGATTTCAATAATGGAAACTGAGTAGTTTGTGAATTTTTTAGTAGTTGAAATGTATTGCACTGAAATGGGTCCTTCAGCACAACATTGTTTATGTCAACCTTTTTTGCCCATCTACACTAATCCCATTTACTTCCATTATTGTTTAAGAAAGAACTGCAGATGCTGGAAAATTGAAGGGTTCTTGTAAATTGAATGATTCTTAAAGGGTTGACGGTGGATATGCAATGGAAGGCATTTAAAAACTGCATGGATGAACTACAACAAGTGTTCATCCCAGTTTGGCAAAAGAATAAATCAGGGAAGGTAGTGCATCCGTGGATAACAAGGGAAATCAGGGATAGTATCAAAACAAAAGAGGAAGCCTACAAATTAGCCAGAACAAGCAGCCTACCAGAGGACTGGGAGAAATTCAGTCCAGCAGAGGAGGACAAAAGGCTTAATTAGGAAAGGAAAAATAGATTATGAAAGAAAACTGGCAGGGAACATTAAAACTGACTGCAAAAGTTTTTATAGATATGTCAAGAGGAAAAGATTAGTTAAAACAAATGTAGGTCCCTTGCAGTCAGAAACAGGCGAATTGATCATGGGGAACAAGGGCATGGCAGACCAATTGAATAATTACTTTGGTTCTGTCTTCACTAAGGAAGACATAAATAATCTGCCGGAAATAGCAAGGGACCGGGGGTTAAATGAGATGGAGGAACTGAGTGAAATCCAGGTTAGCCGGGAAGTGGTGTTAGGTAAATTGAATGGATTAAAGGCCGATAAATCCCCTGGGCCGGATAAGTTGCATCCCAGAGTACTTAAGGAAGTAGCCGCAGAAATAGTGGATGCATTAGTGATAATTTTTCAAAACTCTTTAGATTCTGGAGTAATTCCTGAGGACTGGAGGGTAGCTAATGTAACCCCACTTTTTAAAATGGGAGGGAGAAAGAAAACCGGGGAATTACAGACCAGTTAGTCTAACATCGGTGGTGGGGGAAATTCTGGAGTCAGTTATTAAAGATGGGATAGCAGCACATTTGGAAAGTGGTGAGTTCATTGGACAAAGTCAGCATGGATTTATGAAAGGTAAATCATGTCTGACGAATCTTATAGAATTTTTCGAGGATGTAACTAGTAGAGTGGATAAGGGAGAACCAGTGGATGTGTTATATGTGGACTTTCAGAAGGCTTTCGACAAGGTCCCACATAAGAGATTAGCATACAAACTTGGTATGGTAACCCAGCACATGGTATTGGGGGTTCAGTATTGATGTGGATAGAGAACTGGCTGGCAGACAGGAAGCAAAGAGTAGGAGTAAACGTGTCCTTTTCAGAATGGCAGGCAGTTACTAGTGGGGTACCGCAAGGCTCAGTGCTGGGACCCCAGCTATTTACAATATATATTAATGAACTGGATGAGGGAATTGAATGCAACATCTCCAAGTTTGCGGATGACACGAAGCTGGGGGGCAGTGTTAGCTGTGAGGAGGGTGCTAGGAGGCGGCAACGTGACTTGGATAGGCTGGGTGAGTGGGCAAATGCATGGCAGATGCAGTATAATGTGGACAAATGTGAGGTTATCCACTTTGGTGGCAAAAACAGGAAAGTAGACTATTAGCTGAATGGTGGCCGATTAGGAAAAGGGGAGATGCAACGAGACCTGGGTGTCGTGGTACACCAGTCATTGAAAGTGGGCATGCAGGTGCAGCAAGCAGTGAAGAAAGCGAATGGTATGTTAGCATTCATAGCGAAAGGATTTGAGTATAGGAGCAGGGAGGTTCTACTGCAGTTGTACAGGGTCTTGGTGAGACCACACCTGGAGTATTGCGTACAGTTTTGGTCTCCTAATCTGAGGAAGGACATTCTTGCCATAGAGGGAGTACAGAGAAGGTTCACCAGACTGATTCCTGGGATGTCAGGACTTTCATATGAGGAAAGACTGGATAGACTCGGCTTGTACTCGCTGGAATTTAGAAGATTGAGGGGGGATCTTATAGAAACTTACAAAATTCTTAAGGGGTTGGACAGGCTAGATGCAGGAAGATTGTTCCCGATGTAGGGGAAGTCCAGAACAAGGGGTCACAGTTTAAGGATAAAGTGGAAATCTTTTAGGACTGAGATGAGAAAAACATTTTTTACACAGAGAGTGGTGAATCTCTGGAATTCTCTGCCACAGAATGTAGTTGAGGCCAGTTCATTGGCTATATT
>JAXLNO010002066.1:0-16118 GCA_038087875.1 Malacoraja senta | reverse complement strand
CTGACCCGCTGAGTTACTCCAGCACTCTGTGTAACGTCACCTATCCATGTTCTCCACAGATGCTGCCTGACCCGCTGAGTTACTCCAGCACTCTGTGTCCACCTACTGGGAAACTCAAAACCAGATTTCAGAGAACAATGCTTCAAATAATTCCTTGGCATCTTTAATTGTTTAATTCCCTGAAGGGCAATCTCGTCCCGTCCTAGGGCTGAGCGTCTCAACCGAGTCTCAGTCACTGCAATCACACGTTAAATCTACCGCTGACTATCACACATTTTATACATATATACATCTGTCACCCGACTGAAAAAATATTTTCTTTGCCAATTTTATTTTAGTGGAATTAAGTATTAACTGTGACATAATAAATGTGTGTGATATTGTGATTGACTATGGTAATGAAGATTGTGTACAATGAAGGCTGAACCGTTTATTATTTCTTTATTAACGCTGCTCTCGTAGGAAATAGAAAATGCTAATCTATGCTATTCACAGTGATGATTGGACCCATGCTGTCAACCACAAGCCCTTTAATTTTCTCCCACAACCTGTCAGCACTTTGCTAATTTGCTTCGAGTCTGCTCCATATTATGTGTCCTGAAAGGTGGCAGATAATGACTGACTGACTGACTGACAACTTGCTTGGCATTAACCCTTTCATTGCTGCCTCGTTCTGCCCCGCAGCACATCTAAGGAACGGGTCCCCACCTCCCATTTACCTGTCTGAAGAAGGGTCTCCACCCAAAACGTCCCCCCATTCCCTCTCTCCAGAGATGCTGCCTGTCCCACTGAGTTACTCCAGCATTCTGCGTCTATCTCCCATCCACCTCATTGGAGACCCTCGCACTATCATGGATGACCAGGGACCTTGGAGACCAGCAACATGAAGCAGGTAGACAAACATGCTGGAGAAACTAGATGCTGCCTCACCCGCTCAGTTCCTCCAGCAATTTTGTCTACCTTCGATCTTTCCAGCATCTGCAGTTCCTTCCTAACCAACATGAAGCTGATTATTCCAGTAATTCGCTGGAGATTTCTGCTCCGCAGACTTTGACCCAGTCCCTTCTCAGAGGTTTCTCTCAGCCTCAGATCAGAATGTTTGCACAGTTAACAACAAAGATCGAGTATCTTTGATTAACAGTGGGACCAGCAAACAGCAATGTGTAACGACAGCAGAGACACAACCTCTCCAGATCCCTCCAGATTCTGGGACACTTTCTTCCCAGCTGTTATCAGGCAACTATCACCAACTAGAGGGCGGTCCTGACCTCTCATCAATCTCATTGGAGACCTTCAGATTATCTTTCATCAGACTGTACTAGACATTATCTTGTGCTAAACATTATTCCCTGTATCCTGTATCTGTATCTGTACACCTGTATCTGTACACCTGTATCTGTACACCTGTATCCTGTATCTGTACACCTGTATCTGTACACCTGTATCTGTACACCTGTATCCTGTATCTGTACACCTGTATCCTGTATCTGTATCTGTACACCTGTATCTGTACACCTGTATCTGTACACCTGTATATTTACACCTGTATCTGTACACTGTGGACGGCTCGATTGTTTTTAGTTTTGTTTAATTTGGTTTAGAGATACAGTATGAAAACAGGTCGACCTGCGATCCCTGCACACTTACACCCAGATAAACCCCACGCAGGTCACGGGGAGAACGTATAAACTCGGTACAGACAACAACCATAGTCAGGATGGAACCCGGGTCTCTGGCGTGGTGAGGTGGCAACAAAAGCCGTTTCACTGTACCTCGGTACACGTGACAACTAACTAAACTAATGTAACTGATGGAGACAGGTGGACAGAGACAGGCAGCAGAGACAGAGACAGAGGGTGGGAGGTCAGACACAAAGCCCGTGTGTGTGGGACACTGGCCACACCACGTCACACTGACTACTGTCCTTTACATGACGAGTCAAGGACTCCTCACTGACAGGAGAAAACCAACTGGTCCACAGAGACAGATGCAGCTGAACGACTTGAATTACTTGTTCAAATATCAATCTGTTTGCAGAAACGTCACCTATCCATGTTCTCCACAGATGCTGCCTGACCCGCTGAGTTACTCCAGCACTCTGTGAAACGTCACCTATCCATGTTCTCCACAGATGCTGCCTGACCTGCTGAGTTACTCCAGCACTTTGTGAAACGTCACCTATCCATGTTCTCCACAGATGCTGCCTGACCCGCTGAGTTACTCCAGCACTCTGTGAAACGTCACCTATCCATGTTCTCCACAGATGCTGCCTGACCTGCTGAGTTACTCCAGCACTTTGTGAAACGTCACCTATCCATGTTCTCCACAGATGCTGCCTGACCCGCTGAGTTACTCCAGCACTCTGTGAAACGTCACCTATCCATGGTCACCAGATGCTGCCTGACTCTAGCACTGCGTCACTATTCATGTTGTGCTCACCCTGCTGTAGGACAGAAGCCGTTCAGCTTTACGAGGATGTTGCTGGAGTCAAGGGGTGGGTGAGTGGACAGAGGGGTGTGTTTGGACAGTGAGTGGACAGGGGCTGTAGGGGTCAGTGTGTGGACAGAGGGACAGTGAGGGACGGAGCGGTTGGAGAGTGAGGGTCCGGTGTGTGCGGAGGGGTGAGTGTGGACAGAGTGAGGGTCCTGGGCAGTGCCCGTGCGGGGGTCCCATTACCTGGTAGTGCACCAACGTGTTGAGACGTTTCCAGTCGCTCTCGATCTTGGTGGTGATGTCCTCGTCCTGGAGAACCACCCGAGCCATTCTCCCCTGACGCCACTCTGTGGGGAGGGGGACTCCCATTAGCAGCGTCCACGCCCCGCGATGTGGAACTCTCCCCGCGCTCCACAACTCTCCCCACGCTCCACAACTCTCCCCGCGCTCCACAACTCTCCCCGCACCAACACTCTCCACGCTGATAATATGTGGGTGTACCAGATCACGGGGGGCACTTTCTGAAGACGCTCACAGGCTGTTTTCTAGCGTAGAGGCTTGTAAAACTCGAGAGCACAGGATTAAGGTGAGAGGGGAGAGATTTATGAGGGACCTCAGGGGAAACTTTTTCACTCAGACGGTAGAAACATAGACAATAGGTGCAGGAGAAGGCCATTCGGCCCTTCGAGCCAGCACCGCCATTCAATATGATCATAGCTGATCACCCACAATCAGTTCCCCGTTCCTGCTTTCTCCCCATATCCCTTGATTCCGTTAGCCCCAAGAGCTAAATCTAACTCTCTCTTGAACACAGCCATTGAATTGGCCTCCACTGCCTTCTGTGGCAGAGAATTCCACAGATTCACAACTCTCTGGGTGAAAAAGTGTTTCCTCATCTCAGTCGTAAATGTCCCACCCCTTATTCTTAAACTGTGACCCCTGGTTCTGGACTCCCCCAACATTGGGAACAATTTTCCTGCATCTAGCCTGTCCAATCCCTTAATAATTTTCTGTCTCTATAAGATCCCCTCTCATCCTTCTAAATTCCAGTGAATACAAGCCCAGTCGATCCATTCTTTCATCATTGTCTGTGTGTGGAATGAGCTGCCGGAGGAAGTGGTAGTAGCGGGTATACTTATAATTGAATAACATTTGGACAGCTATGTGGCTATGACAGGGTTTGGAGCAAACTGGCCAAACACGGGCAGGTGGGGCTAGTGTAGATGGGGTATCATGGTTGGCATGGGCACGAGGGGCCGAAGGGCCTGTCTCCACTCTGTATCGCTCAGTCTCTATGAATAGGTGGGGCTAGTATAGATGGGGTATCATGACCGGCGAGGGCAAGATGGGCCGAAGGGCCTGTGTACCACTCAGTGACTCTATGAATAGGTGGGGCTAGTATAGATGGGGTATCATGATCGGCGAGGGCAAGATGGGCCAAAGGGCCTGTGTACCACTCAGTGACTCTATGACTAGGTGGGGCTAGTATAGATGGGGTATCATGGTTGTCATGGGCAAGATGGGCTGAAGGGCCTGTTTTCCGTGCCGTGTGACTCTGGTGTACTTTACACGATGCACAGACACACACACCAGCTGTAACTCTTCACCATCAATAACAAACTTCATATCGTTTTAGAGGGGCAAAGGTTGTTAAAGAACAGCTGGAGAAAAGGCGGGGAAAGGGAAACGGATTCTATTTATTAATCGTTTGTCCCCACATCATAGATTAGCGTGAACAAACTGTGGATGGAATCTTGTGGGACAATGGAGTCAGAGAGATAGGCAGCGGGGATCTCAACGCCACTCTGGTGGACCATAACACGGACTCTTCTCTCCACAGATGCTGCCTGACCCGCTGAGTGTTTCTGACTTTAGTTCTGATCTGTAGCGTGTGGATTTGAGATACTGACGGGCTGTTTTTTGACCAGACAAGGTCACTGCTGGTGCGGGTGATCAGCTTGCTTCCAAGGGTAACGTTTATACGTGATAGGAGGAGAATTAGGCCATTCAGCCCATCAAGTCCACTCCGCCATTCAATCATGGCTGATCTATCTCTCCCTCCTAACCCCATTCTCCTGCCTTCTCCCCATAACCTCTGACACCCGTACTAATCAAGAATCTATCTATCTCTGCCTTAAAAATATCCACTGACGGCAAAGAATTCCACAGATTCACCACACTCTGACTAAAGAAATTCCTCCCCATCTCCATTATAAAGGAACGTCCTTTATTTCTGAGGCTGTGACCTCTATTCCTAGACTCTCCCACCAGTGGAAACATCCTCTCCACATCCACTCTATCCAAGCCTTTCACTATTCTGTAAGTTTCAATGAGGTTCCCCCTCATCCTTCTATACTCCAGCGAGTAGAGGCCCAGTGCCGACAAACGCTCATCATGCCTTAACCCCGTCCTCCCCGTGACTGATGCATTGAGGGGAGTAAGCATGCCGTACCTAGGTCCATGTCTACGGCCCGTGGTCGCTGTGAGTAAGGCACGTTCTTGTAACTGGAGTCCAGGATCTTCTCCTTAACCTGGGTGATGGTGTCACAGTTGAGAACCTTCACGGGAATCTCAGGACTGTTCTCATTCTCCGGATTCACACAGTTCAGGATCTGCGAACAAATGTTTAGTTTAGTTCAGTTTAGTTCTGTTAAGTTCAGTTCAGTTTAGTTCAGTTTAGTTTAGTTTAGTTTAGTTTAGTTTAATTTAGTTTAGTTTAGTTTAGACGCACAGCACGGAAACAGGCCCTTCGGCCCACCGAGTCCGCACCGACCAGCGATCCCCACACACTAGCACTATCCTACACACACGAGGGACAATTTACACAAACACCAAAGCCAATTCACCTACAAACCCGCACGTCTTTGGAGTGTGGGAGGAAAGCGAAGATCTCGGAGAAAACCCACGCAGGTCACGGGGAGAACGTACAAACTCCGTACAGACAGCACCCGTAATCGGGATCAATCCCTGGTCTCTGGTTTTGTGAGGCAGCAGCTCTACCCGCTGCGCCACCGTGTCAAATGAAAGACATAGATAGGATGGACTTTGATAATGGCACCAAAACATGACACATGCAGGCTTGTTTAGTTTATTGTGGTGGGTCTGGTATGGTACTTTGTCACGTGTAACGAGGTACAGTGAAATGTATTGTTGCGTACAGTTCAGGGCAAGTACCACACTACATAAGCACTTGGATGCGTCGTAGATGAGTGTCTCAGGTACAGTACCAGTGAACAGCGGTGGTACACTGACATGGTATACATAGTCACCAGTTTGTTGTACATGTGGGGGTCTTGACCTGACCATGTACTGTACCGAGGTACAGTGAAAAGCTTCTAGACCAATGTTCATCAGGTCATAAGTGATAGGAACAGAATTAGACCATTCGGCCCATCGAGTCTACTCCGCCATTCAATCATGGCTGATCTATCTCTCCCTCCTAACCCCATTCTCCTGCCTTCTTCCCGTAACCTCTGACACCCATTTTAATTTAGACTATTCCTGTACACTTGCTAATGGAGGATCAGGGTACATGCTCCACTGGACTCTTTGTATGAAAGGGTTTTCTCTGTGTTAGCGTTTCACGCCTTTGACAATGAAAGGTCCATGGGATCATGGTCCAGGCAGTGTCCGAGATGGCTCACACCCCCTCTCACCCCCTGCCACAGAACTCACCAGCGTCTTGTATTCCGTCTGCTGTCGGATTAACTTGTCTTCACTCAGCGAGTAGCGAGCTTCACCTGTGATGGAGTCGATGGGCCCTTTCTCCATCTGCTGCTTGATGGCACAGTATAACATGAAGAGTGGTTCACCTGCACACTCCTGCAACACAGAGATACGAGACGTTCACCCCAATACATCACCCGTAACCTTTACTGACCTGAACAATCCCCACCCGAAATGTCACCTATCCATGTTCTCCACAGATGCTGCCTGGCCCGCTGAGTTACTCCAGCACTCTGTGAAACGTCACCTATCCATGTTCTCCACAGATGCTGCCTGACCCGCTGAGTTACTCCAGCACTCTGTGAAACGTCACCTATCCATGTTCTCCACAGATGCTGCCTGACCCGCTCTGAGTTACTCCAGCACTCTGTGAAACGTCACCTATCCATGTTCTCCACAGATGCTGCCTGACCCGCTGAGTTACTCCAGCATCTCTGTGTCTTTTATGAACGTCGCTCCCAGCTGGGATAAAGTGCTGTGTCTATATAAACGCACGTTGGATTTGAGAGGTTTGTGAATTACTACTTTCAGGATTATTACTGGATGTAAACATGTTTTTTTTTAAGCAAAGACATGTCAGCAGGACCATTGCAGGAAAACGTTGGCATGGAAAGAGGTTCATTTTGCACAGCGTGGTGCCCGCAACAATCAAACAACACCTCCAGGGGAAAGGCAATTAGTGATGCTGTCGATTTTCAAACGTGAAACCTATAATCTAGCAAGCACTGCCTTGATGCTGAAGCTTCACAGAGACGTGGTGGAGAACCGTCTTCAACAACTTACCTTGAGGAACTTGTGCAGGAGGAAAGCAAACCAGTTGGTCAACATTTTCTCAGCCACAGACTCGGTCCTGAGGACAGAGAGACAAGAATCAGGACACAGACCAGTAATGGCAGGTGTGGGAGATAGCAAAGTAAAATGCTGTGAATGTCACCTGGAATGACAAGTGTTCCCCCCCCCACTGATGCTGCCTGACCTGCTGAGTCTTTCCAGCTTTGATATTGGACTGCACATTACCCTGCCAGAGTGGGGGCAGGGGCAGGGGCAGGGACGGGCTGCCAGACGGGATGCCTTGGCCTAACACTTCCATCTGCTCTGTGTAAACCTCCACACCTTCATTCAGCAACTATGTGCCACCAACATATTCAAACGCTGCTTCCCCCGCCCTTTGATGATGGACCTCACCAAACACCCTTAATTCAGGGGCGGCACGGTGGTGCAGCGGGTAGAGCTGCTGCCTCACTGCACCAGAGACTCGGGTTCGATCCTGACTACGGATGCTGTCTGTACGGAGTTTACACGTTCTCCTCGTGACCTGAGTGGGTTTTCTCCGGGTGCTCCGGTTTCCTGCCGCACTCCAAAGACGTGCGGGTTTGTAGATTACTTGGCTTTGGTGTAAAATGTAAAACTGTCCCTAGTGTGCGTCGGATAGTGTTAGTGTGCAGGGATCGCTGGTTGGCACAGACTCGGTGGGCCGAAGGGCCTGTTTCTGCGCTGTATCTCCTAAGTACACTAGTGTGCAGGGATCGCTGGTCGGCATGGACTCGGTGGGCTGAAGGGCCTGTTTCCATGCTGTATCTCCAAACTTAATTAGTGTGCGGGGATATCTGGTCGGCACGGACTCGGTGGGCTGAAGGGCCTGTTTCTACGCTGTATCTCTAAACTAGACTAGTGTGCGGGGATCGCTGGTCGGTATAGACTCGGTGGGCTGAAGGGCCTGTTTCTGCGCTGTATCTCTAAACTAGACTAAACTAAAGTAAAGCGTGGCTTGAGCAGTGTCAGAGTAACGTGATGAGACGGTGCGCTGGGTGGTAGCGGCTGTGAGAGACGCCTTTGACCTGAACACGTACTAAATGTGTGCAGAGGTCATGGGTAATGAACCTGTCACCTCCCGTTAATAACATCGACTGGGAAGCTGCCGGCTGGAACTCCATTAAGATGTTAATCTGTGGAAACATCATTCCATTTCCGTGCTCCTTCCTTCCTTAAGAGATTCAAACATGCAGATAAGGTATGGTGGCGATAAGACAGAGTGGTGCAGTTATTGGCTGCCACTTCCACTGATGAACCATGACACAGATGGCCAGAGGAACAGGTCGAGAATTACATGATCATGTTTGAAATATCACCAGGAACGGGACTGCATCTCTCCAACAACCCCAGCAAACGCTGATTGAGAACTTGCTCAGCCTCCTTGTCGACTCTTCAAATATCTGCTAAAGAATTATTTCATGGCCATTCCCCAATTAACTGGTTGCAAATCATTTTAAACAAACCCACCCTAAGGAGTATTAGCAGGACAATTCTAGTTAAAAATCATAATCTTCTTGCTACTCTGATGAGCAGTTTATTCTTGTCTAAAAGGCAAGATTAGCTTTGTCAATGTTTATCAAAGCCAAAGACAAATTCTTCAGCCATTCTAGTGATTGCAGTCGGGACAGTGAGTCTATAACTAATGATGTACAAACAGACACCACTCTCTCTCTCTCTCTGAAGACGTGGCCAGATTCGGAGAAGAGGGCAGATCTCCACATTGTACATTTGTAAGAAATTTGCATCGGAAATTTGTCTGAAATGTGAGAGATCTTTTTTCAGAGTCTGAAGAATCGTCACCCATTCCTTCTCCACGGATGCTGCCTGACCCGCTGAGTTACTCCAGCACTGTGTCTGTGAAACGTCACCTATCCATGTTCCGGCAGCATCTATGGAGCGAAGGAAATAGGCAACGTTTCGGGCCGAAACCCGAAAGGGTTTCGGGCCGAAACGTTGCCTATTTCCTTCAGGGTTTCGGCCCGAAAGGTTGCCCATTTCCTTCGCTCCACAGATGCTGCCTGACCCGCTGAGTTACTCCAGCACTCTGTGAAACGTCACCTATCCATTTTCTCCACAGATGCTGCCTGACCCGCTGAGTTACTCCAGCATTTTGTGTCCATCTTCAGAGTAAATTGTCAGCATCTGAAGGTTTTGCGTTCCAGCTGTAAGCTCGAACCTGTGGTGTCTTCACACAGAAGCAGAGACTTCAGACTTTAATGATACCGCGCGGAAACAGGCCCTTCGGCCCACCGAATCCATGCCAACCAGCGATCCCCTCACACTAGCTCTATCCCACACATTAGGGACAATTTACAATTTTACCGAAACCAATCAACCTGCAAACCTGCACGTCCTTGGAGTGTGGGAGGAAACCGGAGCACCCAAAGTCATGCAGGTTTGTAGGTTCAATAGCATTGTTTAATTGCCTCTCATGTGTAGGAAGTGAATGTGGGGGCAGCTACAATAGTGGGGCTGAAGAGGCTTTTACGTAGGCACGTGAATAGATCACAGCTCCAGACACACAGACAGTTTCATCCCAGCTCTTATCAGGCAATTGAACCTTCCTACCGCAACCTGAGAGGTCCACAACTACTATGTATCGATGACTATCTTTGATCGGACTTTACTGGACTTTACCTTGCACTAAACATTATTCCCTTTATCCTGTATCTGTACACTGTGGACGGCTGGATTGTAATCATGTATTGTCTTTCCGCTGACTGGTTAGCACGCAACAAAAGCTTTTCATTGTACCTCGCTACAAGTGACAATAAACTGAACAGAACTGAACAACGTGGGGAATGGAGGGATACGGATCACGTGCAGGCAGAGGGGATTACATTAACGGCATCATGTTCAGCATGGACATTGTGGGCCGAAGGGCCTGATCCTGTGCTGTACTGTGCCCAGTTTTCCTCTCCAAAGCAGACAATCCCAGCCCCTCCTCTCAGGAACCATTCTTGGAAAGAACTTTCCGACCACATGGTGGCACAGCGGTAGAGTTGCTGCCTTACAGCGCTTGCAGCGCTGGAGACCCGGGTTCCATCCTGACTACATGTGCTGTCTGTGCGGAGTTTGTACGTTCTCCCCGTGACTTGCGTGGGTTTTCGGTTTCCTCCCACATTCCAAAGACGTATAGGTTTGGAGGTTAATTGGCTTGGGTTTGTATACTCGGAATAAGTGCAAATTGTCCCTAGTGTGTAGGCTTGTGTTAATGTGCGGGGATCGCTGGTCGGTGTGTAGGGCCTGTTTCTGCGCTGTCTCCAAACTAAACTACCCACTCCCTCCCTGCTCTCTCCACTTCATGTCCTTTTCCACGTGACTGAAGGCAGGCTGGGACCACAGCGCGGAGACCACAGTTCAGAATGAAACACGCAAACACCGAGATATTGGGTTGCTAAAATAATAAAGTAGTATTAGTAGGAGAAGTGAAGAAACAAATGAGTGGTTTAAAGTCGAATGTGAAGTGAGTCATGCAAGACTTGTCACTATGATCTATATTGTGAATATTAAATCAGGGTTTGCAGACTTAAGACGGGGGTGAAATGTCACGGACGTGTCACTCCGGGAGGGTTTATGCCGTCATTTCTCGACCTGCACCATCGTTCCCTTCTGTTTTCATTTAACCGGAGTCAAACCTCATTAGTAGCGTTACACCGCCCTTTGTTATTTTTGTCTCTCCTTCAATTTTGGCAAATGAGAAAGAATCCAATATCTCCCTCCGGCTCCAACCAAATCTCTTCCAGATGTGGAAAATATATTGGCCGGCAGAATCCACACAAAACATCGCAGCCTCACCATCAGTCTGCTTCACTGCTGCTCTGGCATTCACCGTTCACATGTCCCAGTTAATCCCTGCATTCCATTCCCTCCTCAACATCCCTGCTGCAGTCTGAAGAAGGGTCTCGTCCTGAATCGTCACCTATCCATGATCTCCATAGATGCTGCCTGACCCGCTGAGTTACTCCAGCACTCTGTGAAACGTCACCTATCCATGTTCTCCACAGATGCTGCCTGACCCGCTGAGTTACTCCAGCACTCTGTGAAACGTCACCTATCCATGTTCTCCACAGATGCTGCCTGACCCGCTGAGTTACTCCAGCATTCTGTGTCTTTATTTAAAAGTTAGCAACACATCCACGTTGGAGTGAAGGAGCGGCCCGTCCCAGCCGGTCTCTCCCATCCCCGTCAGGTACATTAGTCGGAGAGAGGAAGGAATAGAATGGAACATATGGAGACCATGAGTACTGTCCCCTCTTGGGTAAGTAATCTTTCTTAAATTAACCGACCAAAACTCCAACGAAGTTCTAAGAAAGAAAATAATAGATGCAGGAGTAGTCCATTCGGCCCTTCGAGCCAGCACCACCATTCAATATGATCATGGCTGATCATCCACAATCAGTACCCCATTCCTGCTTTCTCCCCATATCCCATGATTCCGTTAGCCCTAAGAGCTAAATCTAACTCTCTCTTGAACACATCCAGTGAATTGGCCTCCACTGCCTTCTGTGGCAGAGAATTCCACAGATTCACAAAACAACATTTTGAGGGAGATCAGGAATGTCCAACATTTTGAAGTCAACAACTCAACCATTCGACCCAATAAATCTACCGCACAGTGAATAGTCAGCACCTGGTTAGGACATGCATGTGTCCCTGGAAGTGTAATCGAGGGCTCTAGGGACTGAATCGTTTGATAAACCACAGATAATCATCATCAGGGCCTTGTGGTGGGAAAGATTCTATATTTGCACACATTGTTTCCCATGCATTGGTTTGACCACAACAAGAGCAAACAGCTTCAATAACAAACCTAATCCCAGCCGCCACAATTCCTATTGTTCCTGGTGAACATATTTTGAAATGTTTAGCATGACCACAGATAAACACAAGTGGCATCCAGCAACGCCATGCTTTGAAGAAAGTCGTTCATAAACCCGGGACTCCAAAATATCTCCGTGTTTGAGTTGCCACAGCGAACACACAACAAAACACAAAAGTGGTTTTGCATCTGACTTCAATGTCTGTGGCTGGAGCACTGGCACGGCAGTGTGCTGGAGTTGGATGGTGTTTGCCTTCACCAAATGGAGACGGGACATCAACTGTCCAGCAGCAACCTTGTCCACCCAATGGAGTCCACCACCACAGTGTGCCAACTGGCCCAATCCCACTGGCACAACAAGAGCCCACCTCAGTGTGTGTGCCCCTGAACAATGGTGTATCCTACCCTTGCCAAACGGAGACAGGACGTGTATCGTACGTGCCAACAAGAACGAAGGGGGGCCGCTAAGATCTAAGGGGGACCCAACGTGGGGGGGGACCACAAATGGAGTGTATTATAAATGGTTTGTGTTAAAATGGAATCATTTGTTACTTTGCCGGTACCCTTTATGTAGCGACTGTTTGTATACCCTGGATACGCAGAGCACAGAATATCACTCGTGACAATAACATGATCACTGGTTCACTCATTCACTCACTCACTCATTCACTCATTCACTCACTCATTCATTCACTCACTCATTCATTCACTCACTCATTCATTCACTCACTCATTCATTCACTCACTCATTCATTCACTCACTCATTCATTCACTCATTCATTCACATTCATTCACTCATTCATTCACTCATTCATTCACTCACTCATTCATTCACTCATTCACTCATTCACTCACTCACTCATTCACTCATTCATTCACTCATTCATTCACTCATTCACTCATTCACTCACTCATTCATTCACTCATTCACTCATTCACTCACTCATTCATTCACTCATTCACTCATTCATTCACTCATTCATTCACTCATTCATTCACTCATTCATTCATTCATTCACTCATTCATTCATTCAGAGGGTCAACTGTCCAGCAGCCACTTGTCCACCAATGGAGTCCACCACCCATGGCGTGCCAACTGGCCCAATCTCAGAGCCAGACTCAACATGTGCCCCTGTCCGACTGGTCAACATATCACACGGATAAAGCATACACCCACAGTCTCTCTCCCCAGGAGAGAGGGTTCTGAAACTAGAGGGCACAGGCTTAAGCTGAGAGGGGAGAGGTTTGAGAGGAAGCACACGGGGGAGCGTTTTCACTCGCAGACCAGTCCGTATTGGGAAGGAGCTGCCAGAGGCAACTATAGAAGCTGGAATATAATTATCCGTAGGAAGGAACTGCAGGTGCTGGATTACACTGAAGATAGACACAAAATGCTGGAGTAACTCAGCGGGACAGGCAGCATCTCTGGAGAGAAGGAATGGGTGACGTTTCTGATCGAGACCCTGCTTCAGACAGGTAATTATGATTTTATATATATTGATAGGGAGGATTTAGGGGGGTAATGGGCAGATGCAGACAAGTAGAACTAGCCTAGTATGGGTAAGTGGATGGAATGGCCTGTCTCCGTGCTGTACCACTCTGATGGTGCCATGCTGTTGTCCAGGACTCTAAAGCCTCTTGTCGCCCACCTGTGCACTCTGCGAGACCCAATGGTGAATTCTCTAAAGTCAAGTACGGTGGTGCAGCGGGTAGAGCTGCTGCCTCACAGCGCCAGAGACCCGGGTCTGATCCCGACTACGGGTGCTGTCTGTACGGAGTTTGCATGTTCTCCCCGTGACCGCGTGGGTTTTCTCCGGGTGCTCCGGTTTCCTCCCACACTCCAAATGCATGTTCATAAGTTATCAGAGCAGAATCAGGCCATTCGGCCCATCAAGTTTACTCTGCCATTCAGATCTATCTCTCCCTCCTAACCCCATTCTCCTGCCTTCTCCCCATAACCCCTGACACCCGTACTAATCAAGAATCCGTCAATGTGAACTCACTCACTCTGGCCACAGGTCCCTGGCAATAACGTGGAGAAAGCCCTCAAACTGTTTGGGCAACTCATCAACAACAAGACCTTAAATATATCCACTGACTTGGCCTCCACAGCCGTCTGTGGCAAATTCCACAGATTCACCACCCTCTGACTAAAGAAATTCCTCCTCATCTCCTTCCGAAATTCCTTTAATTCTGAGGCTGTGACCTCTGGTCCTAGACTCTCCCACTAGTGGAAACATCCTCTCCACATCCACTCTATCCAGGCCTTTCACTATGCGGTTGGTGCAGGCTTGGTCAGGGGCTAAACGTGGGTGGATGAGACTAGTGTAGCTGAGGGCATGTTGGTGGGCATGGGGAAGATGGGCCAAAGGGCCTGTTACCGTGCTGTGTGACTATATGGCTACCACTGTACACGTGAGCCTGGCGTCTGTCACTGCCAGCCCTTGGTGTAACAAACCCTCTCCTTCAGTGACCAGTCTACAGTTGTTCATTTTCCCTGCTTTAACAGTTATGTTCATCGCACTACAGTTTCTGATCAATATCTCCACAAACAACAGCCAGCATCTCTCAAAGTAAACGTCCAACTTTGTTCACAGGCAGCCAACCTGCGCCCTTCACCAGCAGAGAAATCTGGGCTCGTGTCAATATTTCAGTATTTATTAAAGCGTTATATGAAAAATAAATCATGACAAATTTAATTTTCCTTGAGTTGAATTGCTTCTCTATTTTTATCCATTCCACTTCCTTTCAATCGATTCCCTAATCTGCCGAGCTGCGATCCCAGAGAGAAGCCGAACGCAGATCTCCCTCTGACATGCTGGCGTTGCCCAGCAACAAATCCAGGAATTGGAGCGTTTCACGGGAGCTGATCGGATTGGAATTCCGAGCAGCACTTCATTGCTGGAAAGCAAACAGCCCCCACGATAACTTCTGAAGCTCAGAATAAAGTACAAATTATCCAGAGGCACTGACCTAGTCAGGCAGATCCACTATTTACTTGCTAGCTTTCTCCCAGACTGTCGGAAGCACAAACGACCGGAGTGCTTTTGTTTCAATGTTACCGGACTTGGAGATTTGTTGTGTGTTGATGAGTCTCTCACCTATAAAACAAGATGCTGGCCGTCTAATTAAGGGGTGTAAGGACTTCTCCAGAGTGTGTACGCCCACAGTGTTCACAGAGTTGCTTCTCACAGGAACAGGCCCTTCAGCCCATCAGTCTGTGCTAACCATGATGCACGTCTAACTATTCCTATCTGCCTGCACGTGATCCGTATCCCTCCACTCCCCGCATATCCACACGCCTGTGTAAATGCCTCTTAAACCCCACTATCATATCTGCCTCCACCACCACCCCTGGCAGCGCGTTCCAGGCACCCACCACCCTCTGTCTGAAAACAAACCGATAGGTAACACTTCGGGCTGGATTTAAAGAAGGGTCCCGACCCGAAACGTCACCTATCCATGTTCTCCAACTGATGGATGACACGCCGTGTCCTTTGACAAGAGTCCAGTGTTTTATTGCCCGACGTCCCAGATAGAACAATGGCATTCTTACTTGCAGCTGCACAACACAATATGGAAACATAGTGCACAGTAAACAATACAATAAACGAGAAAATAAACTTCAGTGAAGACAACATCCTCACCGGCCTCTGCTCCACGCTCTGTGTTAAAACAAGTCACCAATGTACATATAGTTTAGTTTAGAGATACAGCACAGAAACAGGCCCTTCGGCCCACCGAGTCCGTGCCGACCAGCGATCCCTGCATATTAACACTACCCTACACGCACTAGGGACGATTTGCAATTTTACTGAAGTCAATTTACCTACAAGCCTGTAAGTTGTTGGAATGTGGGAGGAAACCGGAGCACCTGGAGAAAACCCACGCAGGTCACAGTGCATACAGACAGCACCCGCAGTGGGGATCGAACCCGGCTCCTTGGCGCTGTGAGGCAGCAGCTCTACCCGCTGTGCCACCGTGCCGCCAGGCTATGAATGATTCTAAGAGGCCCAGGTACCTGACCTTACCTGCGCAGCAACAGCTTTGGATGGTTCTTGCTCTCCAGGTTCTTCTCGATGAGGTCGCTGAGCAGATGTTTGAGCACATCTGTGGCATACTCCAGCTTCCCCTGAAGAGCGGTCATGATCAGCGATGCTACATTCCCCCGGTCCCTCATCGAGAAACTACGCTGCAGCTCCAGAGTGCGAATGAATGTCAACAGGAAGGTCTTGTTGTTGATGAGTTGCCCAAAGAGTTTGAGGGCTTTCTCCACGTTCTGCTGCCCATTGCCAGGGACCTGTGGCCAGAGTGAGTGAGTTC
>JAXLNO010002065.1:0-35761 GCA_038087875.1 Malacoraja senta | reverse complement strand
AGCCTTTTTGACATCTACCTGCAACTCGACCTTCAAGGAACCATGCACTTGTACTCCTAGATCCCTCTGCACTGCAACACTACCCAGAGGCCTACCATTTTCTGTGTAGGTCCTGCCCTTGTTCGACGTCCCAAAATGCAACACCTCACACTTCTCTGTATTAAATTCCATCAACCATTCACCACCCACATGGCCAATCGATCCTGATCCTGCTGCAATCGTTCACAACCATCTTCACTATCTGCAATACCACTAACTTTTGTATCATCAGCTAATCTTGCCCTGTATGTTCTCATCCAAATCATTGATGTAGATGACAAACAGTAACGGGCTCAGCACACCGCTAGTCACAGGCCTCAATTTTGAGAAGCAATCTTCCACCATCACCCTCTGCTTCCTACCATGTATCCAATTTGCTATCCATTCAGCTATCTCTCCTTGGATCCCATGAGATCTAACCTTCCAGAGCAGCCTACCATGCGGAACCTTGCCGAATGCCTTACTAAAGTCCATGTACACAACATCTACAGCTCTGCCTTCATTAACCTTTTTGCTCATATCTTCAAAAAAAACAATCAGATTTGTGAGACATGACCTCCCACCAACAAAACCATGCTAACTGTCCTTAATCAGACCTTGCCCATCCAAATGCCTGTATTCCTATCCCTCAAAATATTCTTCAGTAACTTACCAACTACAGATGTTAAGCTCACCGGCCTATAGTTCCCAGCATTTTCCCTGTGGCCCCTCTTGAAAAGAGGCACATTTGCCACCCTGCAATCTGGCACCTCTCCTGTATTTAAGGATGACTCACTAATTTCAACCAGGGCTCCCGCAATTTCCTCTCTAGTTTCCCACAATGTCTTCGGATATATCTGATCTGGCCCCGGAGATTTGTCTACCTTCAAACACGATAGTACCTTCAGTACTTCCTTGATAGTAATCCTGACTGCTCTCATGACACTTCAAGTGACTGCTCCAATTTCCTCCGTCCAACTGTCTTTCTCCACGGTAAATACAGAGGAGAAATACTCATTGAGGACCTTGCCCATCTCCTGTGGCTCAACACAGAGGTGACCGCTTTTATCCCAGAGAGGTCCCACTCTCTCTCTAGTTACCCTTTTCACCCTTATGTGTTGATAAAATCTTTTGGGATTGTCTTTTATGCAACCCGCCAGAGCTATCTCCTGACCCCTTTTTGCCCTTCTGATCTTTTTAGTTTGCTCCTTAGTTCCCGAATCTCCTCCAGTGATGCACTAGATCCCAGCTGCCTGTACCTGTCCCATGCATCCTTCTTGTTTTTGACTAACGTCCCAATTACCCTCGTCAGCCAAGCTTCCTTACGTTTGCCTGCTTTACCTTTCACTCTAATGGGGACGTACACATCCTGAGCTCTCTTCAGTACACTTTTAGAAACATCCTACTTGACCAAGGTTCCTTTCACCTCAAATAACCTGCTCCAGTCAACTTGAGCGAGACCTTCTCACATACCATCAAAGTTGGCCTTACGCCAGTTGAGCATTTTAACACATTTAAGTCATCCCTCAATGCCCAGTTGGATTGCTGTATTTAACTATCTTAAGAAGCCACTGCTCATATTATATGCTGTGACAACAAAAAAAAGATTGCATACAGATCTAGCATCTTATCAGTTGAATTAAAGAGGGCCACAGTTAACAAAGAATGTACTAAATTGACAAAACTTTGCTCCAGTACCCAATTAAAATGTTGATATCTTTAAAATCGAAAATCATGTTTTGCCTTTCTTTAAATAACAACATTTGACATTTATTAGTAACTGATGCAAATCAAGAGTTGACAAAAATGATATGGTAATTACTGCATTATTTCTCAGACCATTAAAATCTTAAGATAACAAGAACACTAATTGATGTTAAGTAGAAGGCACTGGCCCAGAAATAAACAGGCAACTAAGCATTTGGGGGAAAAGGGACCAGTGATTACTGTATTAAATCATTCTGACATCAGATTGGTGACCCTCTCCATCCCGATCCATAACTATCTTAAACCTAATCGAACTGTGGTCACTTGTCCCAAAACATGCCCTTCCCAATTTCCCAATACTAGATCCAGCGTTGCCCTCTCACATGTGGGGGCCTCCATATACTGTTTAAGAAAACTCTCCTGAACACTTTTGAGGAATTGCACCCCATCTAAACCCTTCACACTATGATTTTTCCAGTCCATATTGGGAAAGTTGAAATCCCCTACTACAAGTTGAAATCCCCTACTTATTTGAACTGCAGCTGTCTGCAATCTCCAAGCACATTTGCTCTTCTAATTCCCGTTGACTATTCGGGGGTCTGTAGTACACCCACAACAAGGTGATCACCCCTTTCTTGTTCCTCAGCACCACCCATCTACCCTCACTAGATGAACAGTCCGTTATGTCACCTCTGAACACAGCTGTGACATCCTCCTTAACCAACAATGCAACTCCCCCTCCTAATTTTTCCTCACCCCTGTCTCTCCTGAAGCTCCTGTACCCTGCAGCATTGAGTTGCCAGTCCTGCCCCTCCCTTAACCAGGTTTCAGTCATGGCTACATTATCCCAGTCGTACGTACCTATCCACGCCCGAAGCTCATCTGCCTTATCCTTCAAGCCCCTTGCATTAACATACGTGCAGTTTAAACCAACCTTCCTTCCTCACTCTCCGGCTTTTTGACCAATTCTGTCCATTAATCTTTCTCACTCCACCCTCCATACCAACTTCTAGCCTCTCCTGTGCCTCTGTCCTGCACAAGATCCCACCCCCCGCCACCAATCTAGTTTAAACACTCCCATGTAGCATTAGCAAATCTTCCCACTAGGATGTTGGTCCCCCTCCAGTTTCGGTGCAACCCAACCCTTTTATACAGATCACCCCTGATCCAGAAATCCGAATCCCTGCCCCGTGCATCAGCTCCTCAGCCATACATTCATATCCTCTATCTTCCTATTCTTACCTTCACTAGCACGAGGCATTTGAAGCAATCCTGAGATCACTACCCTGCTGGTTCTGCTTTTTCAGTCTTCTGCGCAATTCCATAAAATCTTGTTAAAGAACCTCCTTCTTCTTCCGACCTATATCATTCATGCCAACATACACAACCTCCGGCTGCTCCCCCTCACTCTTGAGGATGTCTTGCAACCCCTCCGAGACGTCCTGGACCCTGGCACCAGGGAAGCAACACACCATCCTGGAGTCTCGCCTGTTGCTGCAGAATCTCCTGTCCGCACCTCTGACGATGGGGTCTCCCACCACTATGGCTCTGCCTGAGGTCACTTTTCCCCATTGAACCTCAACACCAGGGTTGGAATCACAGCCCTGGCTACCACTCAATCTTGTCGTGTCATCTGCTTTCAAGAGGGTTACCTGTTTTCAGTAGGGACAGCCACCAGGGTCGCCTGCACTCCACCTTTACTCCTCTTTATTACAGTCACACACCTTCATTCCTGGTGTGACAACCTCACAGTAAATCCTGTCCAGGAAATTCTCATTTTCCCAGATGGCCCCGAGGTCATCCAACTGCTGCTCCAGTTCCCCAACACATTCATTCAGGAGCTGCACCTGGACACAATTTCCGCAGGTGTAGTTGTCAGAAGCACCATGATTTCCCACATCCTGCAGGAAACACACTGTAACAACTTGCCTGCCATTTCTTCAACGGACAAAAATTCCCAGCTTTTGAATCAAGTGTAGCCTCCTTGCTTCAGTTTCCTCGCCGAAAACTCTTGAGCCAAAGACTCACACTTTACTCACCAAGGCACTCTTGAGCCAAAGACTCACACTTTACTCACCAAGATACTTCACCTCAGCAAGGCCACTCCACTGCAGCTGCACTTGTTTTTAATCTCGTACCTAATTAACTACTTCAGGGCTAATTAGTAAATTACCTGAACCTGGGTCTTGGCGCTCTTTTTAAACTGTCTTTCCTGTGACTCACCTTCCTTCTCACAGACTTTCAAGCCAATAGTCTCTTCTCTCTGTTTCTGCTTGCTGCTTCTCTGAGCTCCATGCAAGGACTGGGCAATGGGCATGGATTATAAAAAAAATCTCAAGAGAAGCTTTTGAAGCGAGTATCAGAGAATTTTAAAACAGCAATCACGACTCCATGGTTCAAAGATGGAGTTGTAGTCCAGTTAATCTAACATCTTTTGTTGACAAGATTTTTATCAGTAATCAAAAGATGAAATAGCTAATAATGTAGGAAAGCAGAATATAATCAAATCACGTCAGTTTTATGAAAGGTAAAGCCTGTTTGATCAATTTGCTGATATTTATCTGAGGATTTGACACGAAACGTTCATAAATACACCAGATCTTTGGAGAGGGAACAGAATAGGTTTACCAGAATACTGCTTGGAGTAGAGGGTATTAGCTATATGGAGAGGTTGAACAGACTTGGATTGTTTTCTCTGGAATGCCAGAAGTTAAGGGGAGACCTGTTAGAAGGCATATAGGAATAGATAGCATAGACGGTCAGAATCTTTTTCCAAAAATGGAAGTGTCAAAGACTAGAAGTCATAGTTTTAAGTGAAAGGAGCAATGTTTAAAGAAGATGTGCAGGACAATTTTTGTTTCACACAGAAGTTGGCAGTGCCTGGAACTCACTTACAGTGGTGGAGACAGATATACTTGTGGCTTTTAGATATGCAAATTAGTTTAATTTGGTATCATGTTTTGCACAGACATTTTGGGCCAAAGAGTCTGTTCCTGTGCTGTAGATTTCGATGTTCTATGTGGCCCTCTAGAGTTCCAAAATACATTTGACAAGATGCCTCGTAAAAGTCTGGTACATAAATTAAGAGCTCATGTTATTGGAGGAAGTGTGTCTAAGTTGAGGCCAAAGTTGACTGGCCACAATTACATTGAATATAAGGGGACGGACCTAAGGGATCGTGGCCTTATCCTGTTGCTGTAAGAGAGAACTTCTGCTTACTTCAAACAGCACAAATTGCTGGAGTAACTCAGCGGGTCAGGCAGCATCTCTGGGGAAATGTGACATTTCGGGTCAGGACCCTTCTTCAGACTGATCGGTGACGTTTCGAGTCAAGTCGTTTCCTCAGATTGATAGGTGACGTTTCAAGTCGGGACCCTTCTTTGGACCCTTCTCCTCAAGGTTCTGCTTACTTCAGTTTGAAGTGACCAGTTCCTTATCTTGTAGTTATTCCTCCACGTTCCACATTCTGTCAAATCCTCATCATCTGACATGCTTGAGGGAGACATGACAAGGTACAGAGACCAGGAAAGGAAGAACATTTCCCAGGGAAGGTTCAGAGAGAGGATGTGGCAGGATTGGCTGAAATACAAAAACACATCATACCTACCGCTTTACAGGAAGAGGATTTAAGAAGGAACTGCAGATGCTGGAAAATCGAAGGTAGACAAAAGTACTGGAGAAACTCAGCGGGTGCAGCAGCATCTATGGAGCGAAGGAAATAGGCAACGTTTTGGGCCGAAACCCTTCTTCAGTCCATAGATGCTGCTGCACCCACTGTGTTTCTCCAGTACTTTTGTCTACAGGAAGAGGATATTCGGCCTCCTGTATCTGGTTAGTTCGGTAACAACTGGAGAAATGAGCCCTAGGAAAGAATAGAAAATTACTCGGACAAGGAGACAAATGCTGTCACTGAGCAAAATATCTCATCTGAATAACATGGGCAGCAATATCTGAAAATCCAAATACATCCACTGGTTTCCCCATCACCTACTCTTAGTTTAGTTTAGAGATATAGCACGGAAATAGGTCCTTCAGCCCACCATGTCTGCTCCGACCAGTGATCCCCGCACATTAACACCATCCTACACCCACTAGGGACAATTTTTTACATTTACCAAGCCAATTAACCTACAAACCTGTACATCTTTGGAGTGTGGGAGGAAACCGATGATCTTGGTGAAAACCCACGCAGGTCACGGGGAGAACGTGCAAACTTCGTACAGACAGAACCTGTAGTTGGGATCGATCCCGGGTCTCCGGCGCTGCATTCACTGTAAGGCAGCAACTCTACCGCTGCGCCACCATGACCGTCCGTGACCTCTATTGGATATATCTTCAAAGAAGAATCGGTTTTACTGCTTAAATAAAAACTAATAGTGGCTCCAAACATTTTGCACTGTTGAAGACATTTAACATTCACGTTGAGACAGACATTTCTTGCATGGACTGTTCGGTGATGGATACTGCCGTCCTCCCATTTACATATTACATCACCCGTGAGAGATAGTTCTAATCCGCTCTGTATCATGATTAGGCCACACTGAGGAAAGCCATGTACAATTCTAATCATTACTTTGAATGAAGGGTATTTGGCAGAAGAGGCAAAATGTGTGTACAAGGAAGATGCACAAAGATACTTCAAGAAGTTGCATTATCCATTAAACTATGATGGGCTCCAATCCTTTTGCACTGTTGAAGACAGTAAAGAAAGATAGGCAGGGTGTGATCTGGTGGACACCTTTAAAACAATTTGGGTAAACACAGAGGGACACATGTGGACAGGAGTAGTCACCAATAAATCCAATTGGGAATTCACGAGGAACGCCATTCCCCAGTTTGAGATAATGTGGATTCAGGACTCACAGCAGTGGTTGAGGTGAATAGTCTCATGGCCATCTTGGGGAATCAAGGTAAATACATGGAAGGGACCGAAAGTTATGTTGCTACGAGACAGATGAGGAAAGATAGTTACCAGTGTTGAATATTCACCAGTATGGAACAGTTTGGGTGATGGGCCAATTTCTATACTGCAAAAAACACATAATTCAATGAAACATAATCAGCAAGTTCTCATGAATGGTCTTGTCCACTGGCTAGATATCTATTTATCTTCTATCTATACTATTATTAAAACTCTCGTCTTGACCACTTCCATTTGCTTTTTTTTTTTTAATTTGCGCATAATGGTACCCTTTATTGCTAGGATTTAAGCCACCTTACTCACCGTTCTCCTCTCCTCCAAGCGCACCTAGTTTTGTTCAGATCGGTGAAAGATTACAAAAGTTATGAAGGTTTAAAAAATCGTGAGATCAGCAGATTGGTCTTCTTGCCTGTCTGTCACCATGAAGGTAACGCCTCTTCTGGCACCCGCTGGAGAATAAAATCCCAGAGGCGGGGCTGAGTCCACAAGTGCTGATTGAGACCACAAAAGAGGAGTCGGGGTAAGCCGCTATGTGGAGTCGGGTAAGCCGCTGTGTGGTCGGGAGGTGCTGTTTGGTGTCATGTAAGCCACTGTGTGGAGTTGGGAAAGTCGGCGTGTGGTGTCGTGAAAATCGCTGTGTGGTGCCGCTGCCTGTGGCCGCTGTGGAGTCCCTCCCCCCTACTCCCCCTTCTCCCCTCCCCCTCCTCCCCTCCCCTACCATCTCACACACACCCCTCCTCCCACACACCCACACCCCCCTTTACCCCTCCCCCCAACCCCCTACACCACCACTCCCCCCAACACCCTACAACACCCCCCAACCCCCCTAACAGCCCCACCCCTCACAACACCACCCCTCAACGCCACCCCACCCCCGCAAAACCACCCCCCAAACACCCCAAAACCCCCAACACCACCCCATCCCCCCAAAACCACTCCCCTCAACACTCCCCCACCTCTCCCAACACTACCCCAAACCCCCCTCCCAACACCACCCCACCCCCCCTAACCAGTTGTGCAGTGAGAATTTCCTGAATTTACATGCTCTGATCATTGTTGTACAGGACGTAATTGCCCACATATTAAAGCTATCTAACCTACTAGAGGGAAAGATGCTGCATTTAGAGCCAAACACTGTTAACATGCTGACAACCTTCAGTGATCAGCTGCGAGCAATTGAGTGGTCAGGTTCAGATCTTTGCGAATGGTCCTAATGCCAATGAGCAGGGCAACTGTGTGCACTAGATTGTGCTACGGCACTGTGTCACTGCAGGCAACTGATGTGATCAACGTTTTCTTATTCCTCCCTTCCTTTCTGTCCCTGTGATTCATGATGCAAAGTTATCTTTACAAGGTATAAAGAGCCATCCGGCATAGAAACAGGCTCTTCGGCCTACTGAGTTGAGCCAACCACAAACCACCATTTACAATGATCCTGCATTAATCTCATTTTTTGGTCTTCCCACATTTCCACATGGCACCGTGTCACTGCAGGTAACTGATGTGATCATGGTTTTCGTATCCCTCTATGTACCCGGGGTCCCTGATGATATGTTATCTTCACAAATCAGAGTCATCCAGCACTGACTCTAGGCCAACCATCAACTACCCATGTTATATCACTTCTCCTTCTCCTTCTCCTGTTCCTGAGTCTCCTGCTCCTTCTGCTCCTACTTTATCTCCTGCTCATTCTCTTGTCTTCTCTCTGTCTCTTTCTAGTTCAAAAATCTGGGTTTTATAGAGTACTAGACTAAGTGGGACACCACACTCACAGTTCAGTAGACATTCAGTGTGTTCAGTTGATTCACAGCTCAGACAGAGTCGTGACCTCTACCTCCCCCATCATGCAGAGACTGAGCCACACCCACACTTCCGGGTTTTATAATCCCTCCCACGCCCACCGGAAAAGGTGTGGCCTTCATGGCGTGATTGACAGGAGAGAGATTCTCAACATCTTTTAAACAATAATAACACTTTTGTTTTTCATTGATGGGAAGAATCCTCTGCACCTGATGAGCGGAGGGGAACTGAGTAAGATGGCCAAAATTCACAGCCGTAAGTGGTAGCGTTTTGTCTAAAATCAATATAGTGCAAACAGTAAGTTGTCAAGTTTAGACAAACAACCATTTGCAGGCAGTGCCTTTTCACTTCAACCCAAACCCCCCAAACAACCATTTGCAGGCAGTGCCTTTTCACTTCAACCCAAACCCCCCAAACAACCATTTGCAGGCAGTGCATTTTCACTTCAACCCAACCCCCCCAAACAACCATTTGCAGGCAGTGCCTTTTCACTTCAACCCAACCCCCCCAAACAACCATTTGCAGGCAGTGCCGTTTCACTTCAACCCAAACCCCCCAAACAACCATTTGCAGGCAGTGCCTTTTTACTTCAACGCAAACCCCCCAAACAACCATTTGCAGGCAGTGCCTTTTTACTTCAAACCAACCATATTTTCATTTTGGGCACTCACGGTTGAGTAGACATGTGAGTGCCCATGTGACATGTGACACCACATTAAGGGCACTCACAGTTGAGTAGACATGTGTTCAGTATTATTCAGAGCTCAGCGAGACGTGTGACCCTCTGGCTTCCTCCATCTTGCAGAGACTGAGTGAGGCACACCACTTCCTGGTTTTATAGTCCCTCCCTCTCCCTCCAGCAGGGACAGCAGAGAGAATGGCAATTCTTAAAAAAACATTAATTTATCTCTGATTTTTCATCGATGGGAAAAATCCTCTAGTCCCGGAAGGCGGAAGGGGGCTCTGAGCGAGGTGGCCAAAAATGACGGCCGTAGGTGGCGGCGTTCTCTCGGAAATCACAGCACAGCGAGCCAAAAGCGGTCAAGATCAGACTTTTAGTAATATAGATAGGCTTACAGGGCTCATGTGGCCAAGCAATAGCAATAGTGCTGGGAATTGGCTTCTCCTGGCATGTCTGTTAATTAAAGGGACCAAAGGGAAACCCAATGGAGAGGGTGCTGTCACACCCACCAACTTCCCCTTTGATTCTCCCACTTACTTACCTACACAACCTGGGTCTCTGGCACATAGGATATATATATTTCCAACAACACAAATAAATATTTAGGTTAATACCAGCATAAAAATACTACCCAAATATATTTAACAGGCTAGATGAATTTAAACTTTGATATTGAGGAACATGGTCCAGATATTTCTAAATTATTCCCACAATTTATAATGATTTCAGGCACTGGTCTAAGGCACATGTCGTTCATAGTGAATTGAGTCAGATACATGGCACTGTCTGTGCAGCCTTGTTAAGTTTCCAGCTGGCCGTGACTAAATCATATCAACCCATTTCCTGTATTCATTATACTGAAATGTTTGCACGGTGATTTAAATGATCAATGTATCGCTATGTGTTTATTAAATATGAATAATTACATGATTTGCTGTTGGACTTCATTACTGATTTAGAGAGTAAGATCCCATTCATTCATTCAGCATGTAACTGTGCAGTGGAGACAATTCGGCTGATTTAAGATGGTTCATGAGGCAGATTCAGTCACCAATAACACTTGAGACAGCATTTCTAACACAGTGATACATTGATAGATTTCACATAAGCTATCATGCTAAAATTGAGACTGAGCCACAAAGGAGCATTGCAGCAGATGCCCGTGTGCTGTGTCAAAGCAGCAGGTTCCAGGGAACATCTTAACGGGGGAAGGTGGGTCGAGGGTATGGGTATTCCTGAACTTGGGGACTTGGCATCTATCCATGCTTGTGAAAATTAAAATAGGGCATGAACAGGGTGCCAGAATTGGAGGAGAGCAGTAATCTTGCAAGATTCCAGAATGGAAGCAGATTCCAGAGACTGGGATTACAGAGGTGCACGAGCGAGGAAGAGCACAAAATCTCATGATTAAATGTTTGTGCTTGCTGACCTACATAATTCCCCAGTTAGTTTAGTTTATTGTCACATGTACCAAGGTACAGTGAAAAGCTTTTGTGTGCTAACCAGTCAGCGGAAATACTATACATGATTACAACCTTGCCGTATACAGTATACTGATACATGATAAAGGGAATAACAGTGGTGAGACAAGTTCAAGTTCGAATTTATTGTCACATGCACCAATTAAGGTACAGTGATATTTGAGTTACCATACAACCATACTAAGTGAAAAGCAACAATACACAGTCACATGAAATAAAACTTAACATAAACATCCACCACAGCAGAATCCACATTCCTCACTGTGATGGAAGGTAATAAAGTTCAATCATCTTCTTCCTGTGTTCACCCATGGTAAGGGCCGTTGAACCCTCCGCAGTCGCCGCTGCCGATGGTCCGATGTCCGAAGCCCTCACGTCGGGATGATGGAACTCCGGCGTCAGGACGGATCAGAACACGCATGGAGCTCCAGAGTCGGCCTCTTCTTATCGGAGGACCGCAAGGTTCACGGTGTTAATGTCCACAGGCCCCGCGGTTGGAGCTCTTCCCCTGGGGATCGTCTGCGGAGGACCGCATGCTCCGCGATGGTAAAACCGCGCCGCACCCGCAGCTTGAAGCTCTGGGCCGGTCTTCAGGAAAGGCCGCTCCACTCCACGTTGTTAGGCTGCAGAGGGGACGGAGATGCGATACGGAAAAAAAAATCGCATCTCCGTCGAGGTAAGTGATTGAAAAAAGTTTCCCCTAATTCCCCCCCCCATCCCCCACATAAAACAGACTAAGAAACATTAAAACATACTTTTATAACATAATTAAACTAATAACAACAGAGAGGGGACTGACAGTGGTGAGAGTTAGAGCATGGCAGCAGATTGTTGATCGACATCCTGTGTACACAGAACTAAACAAGAAAGGCAATCTGTTGGTGTGGTGGAACAACCAAGTCTAGAGATCAGTCATGTTGACAGCGACAGACAAACTCAGAATTGGGGAAGTAACAGGCAGAGAGGTTAGAATCAGTGGTTGATTGCAAAGCTTCTAGCAGGGACCAAAAACACTGGATTCAATCCTCCAATATTGAGTTGGAGGAAATTCCCACTTACCCCGTACTTTATATGAGATGTAATTTTATGATTCAGGGACAGCAGAGGATTGAGAGACCTGGGTGTTGACACAAAATTGAAGGAAAGTGATTCGGTATTTTCTGGGTGAAATTGCCAAGGGTCATAAGCGAAGGTCAAGGCCAGTTTCTGAAAGGTAAAATAATGTGTGGCAAGGAAACCATTGGTGCCCAGTCTCCAGCTGTGAGCAGATGGATGAGAATGGATAGAGGGAAGAATGGTCCAACCCAGCTGGACAGTGAAGCTGAGGTTTAAGCTGGGCATAGCCTTAACATCAGAGATGGTCATTCAAAAGTGAAGCAGGAAGCACTTTACATACAAAGTTAAATATGGAAGATAGACACACAAAGCTGGAGTAACTGAGCACCATTCCTTTTCTCCAGAGATGCTGCATGTTACTCTAGCTTTTTGTGTCTATCTTCGGTTTAAACCAGCATCTGCAGTTCCTTCCTACACAAGTTAAAAATGGATTTCTCTCCCCAAGAGTTACAGACCTACTGCAGAACCAAGGTGGGTCAATGAAATTAATATATGGGTACGATATAATCGTGCAACAGATCACATCCAAGCATCTGAATGGCCCTCAGTCCTTCTCGAAATTCAGCGACATCAGGCAACCCAGCCTCTGTTCCCCAGAGCTGTTGGACCTGCCCTTCTCCCAGCCATGTTATGGCTCTAATATCCCCAGCTCAAGTACCATCCATACCCAGAATTAATCTGCCTTACCCGTCAGGCTTCTGGCATTAAATTAAATGGTTAATCTATCAGACCTTCATGAATTGCCCTGCCCATCCTCTCTACTGGTATACATTGACATCTATATCAGGCTCCATTTCCCCATCTCCCACATGAATGCTATGGGTCAGACCCCCCCTGCCAGATTAGCTTAAACCCTCCCACAGCAAATCTCCTCTCCAGGACTTCCTGTTCATGCACAAATCAGTCTCTTTTGTACGTTGGCTTGTCATTTTCTGCTTAGGCATGCATTTATGTGTTCCACCTTCCTGTTCTCTCTCACCCGCTGGTGTCTTCGTTGATAGATTCTAACATTTCCCCTGTCACAGATGTTGTGCTATTTGGCCTGTCATTTTCTGCTTTTTGTCTGCCTTTTTAGAATAAAGGGATTACATTTGCTATTTTCTATTCTAATTTAAAGTTGCCGGAATCTTGGGAGGAACTATTGGTGTCAGATCACAATCGCTCTGTATCTCTAGTGATTGTAATTTTCCCAAGTTCCCTTACATCCAATTTGACTGACCACTTATTCGGGGATTTTGTAACACTTCTTTCCTCTAACGTTTGGACTGCTGCAAAATATTCACTTAATTCATCTGTTATTTCCTTGTTTTCCATTATCAATTCCCCAGATTCACTTTTTTTTTAATATACTTCCAATGTTCACTTCGTTGGATCCATGGAACATTTTACTCTGAGGTTTTACATTTCCGGGGAGCCATATCTGGCACTCCAGTCAGTAGGATGATAGCCATTGTTTGTTCTTTTTTAATCATCTGTTTGTGTAAGTATATGTTTTGCCACCATTTGGTAATATCCACAATAAGTGGTCCACCCCTTGAATTGTTTTCTTGTTGAAATGTATTATTCTATCTAGTTGGAGATCCCTTCCATGTCAGCCCCTGCATCTCAATTTGCCCATCCCTTAACCTAATTTGCCAGCTCACATTAGCTAGCTCTGCTTTTATGCTCCCAAAACTGCCCATATTTAAATTTAAAATGCTAGTCTGGGTGATACTCTCTCAGGGGAGGTGACCAGGATAGCATAGAACACAGAACAGTAGAGCACAGGACCAAGCCCTTCAGCCCACTATGTCTGTGCCGCACATGTCAAATTACTGACTTTCAGTCTTTATGTGATCCATATCCCCCCCAATTCCTACACATTCATGTGCCCGAATAAAAAGCCTCTTAAACACCATCAGCTTCCTCCACCACTCAGACAGTGCATTCCAAGTACCTTTGTGTTTAAAACTTGCCCCACATCTCCCTCGAACTTACCCACTCTCACCTTAAAACTATACTCTCTAAGATGTATCTTCCACCCTGAGATAATGACTATCTACCCAATCTGTGCCTCTCATAATTCTACACACTTCCATCAAATCGTTGCTCAGTCTTCAACGCTCCAAAATAAAAATAATCCAAGTTTGCCCAACCTCTCCTTATAGCTATTGAAAATACCATCAAAACATTTCCAATCTCACCAGAGATCCAAAATGATGTATAGTGCTGGTCTGAGGAAATAGATGAGGTCGTGCTTGACTGCTTTGAGTCGGTAGACTGATTCACATTTAAAGAACCGATGGCCCACCTGGATTAATAGACCACAGATGTCACAGACTTTATCAGTAAGTGTATCGAGAACTGCATGCCGAAATGATAACACGAGCAGACACAACAAACTGCGGATGCTGGAATCTTGCGTAGAACACATTGTGCTGGATCTTTGGAGGATATGGATTGGTGACATTACAATACGAGTGTTCCCTAGCCTGAAACCACAAATAAACCGAGAGTTCCATTCCTTACTGAAGTCCATGTCTGAGGCTTTAAAGTTAGACCTTTACAGGAAATCTAAGTATGACCTTCATAAAGCCTCATAGATACATAGATACATAGAAAATAGGTGAACATCAGGAACATAGAAACATAGAAACATAGAAAATAGGTGCAGGAGTAGGCCATTCGGCCCTTCGAGCCTGCACCGCCATTCAATATGATCATGGCTGATCTTCCTGCATCTAGCCTGTCCAACCCCATAAGAATTTTGTACGTTTCTATAAGATCCCCTCTCAATCTCCTAAATTCTAGCGAGTATAAGACAAGTCTATCCAGTCTTTCTTCATATGAAAGTCCTGACATCCCAGGAATCAGTCTGGTGAACCTTCTCTGCACTCCCTCTATGGCTATAGATACATAGATACATAGATACATAGAAAATAGGTGCAGGAGTAGGCCATTCGGACCTTCGAGCCTGCACCGCCATTCAATATGATCATGGCTGATCATCCAACTCAGTATCCCGTACCTGCCTTCTCTCCATACCCCCTGATCCCTTTAGCCACAAGGGCCACATCTAACTCCCTCTTGAATATAGCCAATGAACTGGCCTCAACTACCCTCTGTGGCAGAGAGTTCCAGAGATTCACCACTCTCTGTGTGAAAAAGTTTTTCCTCATCTCGGTCTTAAAGGATTTCCCCCTTATCCTTAAGCTGTGACCCCTTGTCCTGGACTTCCCCAACATCGGGAACAATGTCCTTCTTATAATGTCCTTCCTCAGATTTGGAGACCAAAACTGTACGCAATACTCCAGGTGTGGTCTCACCAAGACCCTGTACAACTGCAGTAGAACCTCCCTGCTCCTATACTCAAATCCTCTTGCTATGAAGGCCAACATACCATTCGCTTTCTTCACTGCCTGCTGCACCTGCATGCCTACTTTCAATGACTGGTGTACCATGACACCCAGGTCTCGCTGCATATCCCCATTTCCTAATCGGCCACCATTTAGATAATAGTCTGCCTTCCCGTTTTTGCCACCAAAGTGGATAACCTCACATTTATCCACATTATACTGCATCTGCCAAACATTTGCCCACTCACCCAGCCTATCCAAGTCACCTTGCAGTCTCCTAGCATCCTCCTCGCAGCTAACACTGCCCCCCAGCTTAGTTTCATCCGCAAACTTGGAGATGTTGCTTTCAATTCCCTCGTCCAGATCATTAATATAAATTGTAAATAGCTGGGGTCCCAGCACTGAGCCTTGCGGTATCCCAATAGTCACTGCCTGCCATTGTGAAAAGGACCCGTTTACTCCTACTCTTTGCTTCCTGTTTGCCAGCCAGTTCTCTATCCACATCAATACTGAACCCCCAATACCGTGTGATTTAAGTTTGTATCCTAATCTCTTATGTGGTACCTTGTCGAAAGCCTTCTGAAAGTCCAGATACAACACATCCACTGGTTCTCCCCTATCCACTCTACTAGTTACATCCTCGAAAAATTCTATAAGATTCGTCAGACACGATTTACCTTTCGTAAATCCATGCTGACTTTGTCCAATGATTTCACCACTTTCCAAATGTGCTGCTATCCCATCTTTAATAACTGACTCTAGCAGTTTCCCCACTACCGATGTTAGACTAACTGGTCTGTAATTCCCCGTCTTCTCTCTCCCTCCCTTCTTAAAAAGTGGGGTTATGTTTGCTACCCTCCAATCCTCAGGAACTACTCCAGAATCTAAAGAGTTTTGAAAAATTATCACTAATGCATCCACTATTTCTGGAGCTACTTCCTTAATTACTCTGGGATGCAGCCTATCTGGCCCTGGTGATTTATCGGCCTTTAATCCATTCAATTTACCCAACACCACTTCCCGACTAACCTGGATTTCACTCAGTTCCTCCATCTCCTTTGACCCCCTGCTATTTCCGGCAGATTATTTATGTCTTCCTTAGTGAAGACGGAACCAAAGTAGTTATTCAATTGGTCCGCCATATCCTTGTTCCCCATGATCAATTCACCTGTTTCTGACTGCAAGGGACCTACATTTGTTTTAACTAATCTCTTTCTCTTCACATATCTATAAAAACATTTGCGGTCAGTTTTTATGTTCCCTGCCAGTTTCCTTTCATAATCTATTTTCCCTTTCCTAATTAAGCCCTTTGTCCTCCTCTGCCGGTCTCTGAATTTCTCCCAGTCCTCTGGTCTGCTCCTTTTTCTGGCTAATTTGTACGCATCATCTTGTGCTTTGATACTATCCCTGATTTCCCTTGTTATCCACGGATGCACTACCTTTCCTGATTTATTCTTTTGCCAAACTGGGATGAACAATTTTTGTAGTTCATCCATGCAGTCTTTAAATGCCTTCCATTGCATATCCACCGTCAACCCTTTTAGAACTAATTGCCAGTCAATCTTGGCCAATTCACGTCTCATACCCTCAAAGTTACCTTTCTTTAAGTTCAGAACCATTGTTTCTGAATTAACAATGTCACTCTCCATCCTAATGAAGAACTCAACCATATTATGGTCACTCTTGCCCAAGGGGGCACGCACAACAAGTCTGCTAACTAACCCTTCCTCATTACTCAATACCCAGTCTAGAATAGCCTGCTCTCTCGTTGGTTCCTCTACATTTTGGTTTAGATAACTATCCCTCATACTTTCCATGGAATCCTCTTCCTCAGCACCCCTGCCAATTTGATTCACGCAATCTATATGTAGATTGAAGTCACCCATTATAACTGTTTGGGCTTTGTTGCACGCATTTCTAATTTCCCGTTTGATGCCATCCCCAACTTCACTACTGTTGCTAGGTGGCCTGTACACAACACCCACCAGCGTTTTCTGCCCCTTAGTGTTTCGCAGCTCTACCCATACCGATTCCACATCCTCCAAGCTAATGTCCTTCCTTTCCACTGCGTTAATCTCCTCTCTAACCAGCAATGCTACCCCACCTCCTTTTCCTTTCTCTCTATCCCTCCTGAATATTGAATATCCCTGGATGTTCAGCTCCCAGCCTTGGTCACCCTGGAGCCATGTCTCCGTGATCCCAACTATATCATAATCATTAATTGCTATCTGCACATTCAACTCATCCACCTTATTACGAATGCTCCTTGCATTGAGACACAAAGCCTTCAGGCTTGTTTTTACAACGCTCTTACCCCTTATACAATTATGTTGAAAAGTGGCTCTTTTTGATTTTTGCTGTGGATTTGTCTGCCTGCCACTTTTACTTTTCACCTTGCTACCTATTGCTTCCGCCTGCATTTTACACCCCTCTGTTTCTCTGCTCACCCATTTAAGAACCCCACCACCTCTTATTCTCTGTTTATTATTGTTTTCTTCTTCCCCCCCTACATGTTGGGTCTGCGTGCTTTCCTTCTCTGCCTCCTGCCTCACACACTGTCTAATAGCATTCTCTATTTGAGTCCCTCCCCCCAACCATTCTAGTTTAAAGTCTCCCCAGTAGCCTTTGCAGATCTCCCCGCCAGGATATCGGTCCCCCTCAGGTTCAAGTGCAACCCATCCTTTTTGTACAGGTTGAACCTTCCACAAAAGAGGTCCCAATGATCCAGAAATTTGAATCCCTGCCTTCTGCACCAGTCCTTCAGCCACGCATTTATCCTCCACCTCGCTCCATTCCTACTCTCACTGTCGCGTGGCACAGGCAGTAATCCCGAGATTGTTACCTTTGCTGTCCTTCTCTTTAACTCCCCTCCTAACTCCCTAAATTCTCCTTTCAGGACCTCTTCTCTTTTTTACCTATGTCATTGGTACCTATATGTATCACGACCTCGGGCTCCTCTCCCTGCCCTTTCAGGATATTTTGGACACGTTGAGACACATCACAGACTCTGGCACCAGGGAGGCAAACTACCATCCCAGTCTCCCGACTGCATCCACAGAATCGCCTGTCTGACCCCCTAACTATAGAGTCCCCTATTAGTATTGCCCTCCTCTTCTTTTCCTTACCCATCTGAGCAACAGGACCGCAATAGACAGCAATAGAAAATTCCAGACCAAGCATAAGTCCCAAACTAACCACACAGATGCACTGAATTGTGGCAAAGCTTGCACGTTATAACAGGCCACAAAGTGAATGCAGGCAGAATCATTTGCCACAATGCATTTTATGTTAGTTTTGAATAGAGGGTCGGTGAAATGATGTCAATTGCCCCTGCAGCCTCAGGAGAACCTGTATGCATGGTCACAGACATCAGATCCCCCTCCTGAGAGTGATCCCATGGAAAGCACAGAAGGTATGGAGTTTTGTTTATCGTCAGTGAAAAGCTTTTGTAGTGTGTAACCTGTCAACAGAAAAACAATACATGATTACAATTGAGGTTTCCACAGTATAGAGATACATGATAAAGGGAACAACAAAAATATCATTTAGTGCAATATAAAGATTTAAGCAGGAGTATTCATGGACATCTTTAACCTCTGCCTGCTTCAGTTGAAGATTCCCACCTATTCTGAGAAGTTCATTATCAGACCAATGCCAAAGAAAAGCAAGGCTTTTAATGGCGCTGACATCCATCATAATGAAGAAGTTTGAGATACGCGTTTACTTCAGTATCCAAAGCAGTCTAGATCCTCTGCAATTAGCCTTTTGATAGGGCGGCACGGCGGTAGAGCCTTACGCCGGAGACCTAGGTTTGATGCCAACTACGGGCACCGTCTGTACGGCAACCGTTCTCCCTCTGACTGCATGGGTCTTCTCCAAGATCTTCGGTTTCCTCCCACACTCCAAAGACGTACAGGTTTGTAGGTTAATTGGCTTGGTATAAATGTAAAATTGTCCATAGTGTGTGTGGTGTTAATGTGTGGGGATCACTGGCCAGCATGGATTTGGTGGGCCGAAGGGCCTGTTCCCACGCTGTATCTCTAAACTAAACTAAAATACTGTTGCAACAGGTCCATGGCACATACCAGCCCAGTCCCTGCAATAATGACTGGAAAATCTGGATAACAAGGACATCTACATCATGCTCATATCTATTGACTGAGCTCTGACTTCATTATACAGAACAGTACAGCAGAGGAATGGGCCCTTCTGCCCACAATATCTATGCCGAACATGATGCTAAGTAAAATTATCTCATCTGCCTCTATATGATCTATATCCTTCTATTCCTCGCACTTCTATGTGCCTATCTAAAAGTCCCTTAAATGCCGCTATTGTATCTGCCTCCACCGTCACCCCAGCAATGCATTCCAGGTACCCAGTACAGTGTGTAAAAGACTTGTTCAGCACATCTCCATTAAAAGTTCCCACTCTCACATTACAACAATGCCCTCTAGTGTTGGACATTTCCACCCTGGGAAAAAGTTTCTGACTGTCTACATTATCTTTTCCTCCCATCATTTTATATACTTCTATCAAGTCTCCTATCAACCTCTGATGTTCCAGAGAAAACAATTCTACTCTATCCAACCTCTCCTGTGGCTGCAACCCTCTAATCCAGGCAGAATTCTGGTGTAACTCCTCTCCACCCTCTACAAAGACTCAACCTTTCCTGTAATGGAGCGATCAGAACTGCACACCATACTCCAAATGTGGCATAACCAAAGCTGCATCATGACCTCCTGACTCTTATATTCAATGTGCCTAGCAATGGAGGCAAGCATGCCATATGTGTTCTTTACCACCCTATCTGGCAGGGGTGCTGAGGAAGAGGATTTCTTGGAATGTATGCGGGATAGTTATCTAAACCAACATGTAGAGGAACCAACGAGAGAGCAGGCTATTCTAGACTGGGTATTGAGTAATGAGGAAGGGTTAGTTAGCAATCTTGTTGTGCGTGCCCCCTTGGGCAAGAGTGACCATAATATGGTTGAGTTCTTCATTAGGATGGAGAGTGACATTGTTAATTCAGAAACAACGGTTCTGAACTTAAAGAAAGGTAACTTTGAGGGTATGAGACGTGAATTGGCCAAGATTGACTGGCAATTAGTTCTAAAAGGGTTGACGGTGGATATGCAATGGAAGGCATTTAAAGACTGCATGGATGAACTACAAAAATTGTTCATCCCAGTTTGGCAAAAGAATAAATCAGGGAAGGTAGTGCATCCGTGGATAACAAGGGAAATCAGGGATAGTATCAAAGCAAAAGATGATGCGTACAAATTAGCCAGAAAAAGCAGCATACCAGAGGACTGGGAGAAATTCAGAGACCGGCAGAGGAGGACAAAGGGCTTAATTAGGAAAGGGAAAATAGATTATGAAAGGAAACTGGCAGGGAACATAATAACTGACTGCAAAAGTTTTTATAGATATGTGAAGAGAAAGAGATTAGTTAAAACAAATGTAGGTCCCTTGCAGTCAGAAACAGGTGAATTGATCATGGGGAACAAGGATATGGCAGACCAATTGAATAACTACTTTGGTTCCGTCTTCACTAAGGAAGACATAATTGGATAGGACTAGTTTGTTTTCTTTGGATTGTTACAGGTGCACAGTAGAGAGCATGCTGACCGGTTGCATCGTGGCTTGGTTCGGCAACTTGAGTGCCCTGGAGAGGAAAAGACTACAAAAAGTAGTAAACACTGCCCAGTCCATCATCGGCTCTGACCTCCCTTCCATCGAGGGGATCTACCACAGTCGCTGCCTCAAAAAGGCTGGCAGCATCATCAAGGACCCACACCATCCTGGCCACACACTCATCTCCCTACTACCTTCAGGTAGAAGGTACAGGAGCCTGAAGACTGCAACGACCAGGTTCAGGAACAGCTACTTCCCCACAGCCATCAGGCTATTAAACCTGGCTCGGTCATAACACTGAACTTTACTAGCCAATACTGTTATTTGCACGTTATCAGTATATTGACCATTGTGTATATATTTATAGAATGCCTTGTAGTAAATGCCTACTGTGTTCTGTTGTGCTCAAGCAAAGCAAGAATTTCATTGTCCTACCAGGGACACATGACAATAAACTCACTTGACTTGACTTGACTTGGAAACCCTGGATTCTCTCCCTTCTTAAACAAAGGAACAACATTAGCTACTCTCCAGTCTTCCGGGACCTCATCTGTGGCAAGAGAAGATGCAAAGATCTTCACCGAGTCTCCCACTATCTCTTTTTCTTGACCCTCTCAATAACCAGGGATAGATCCCATTGTCTTGGGATCCCATCGTCATATCTACCTGAATACTCTTCAATTACCCCAACACCACCTCCTCAATCTCAAACTGCACTGCATATTAATATTCTCCACATTATCTCACTGTCCTACATGTCCTTCTCCTTGGTGAAAATAGATGCAAAGTACTCGTTTAATATCTCGTCAACATCCGATACCCTGTTTATTTTTGATAGCCCTCCTATGGATAGAAGATTCTCTCTACCCCATCGACGGCTCTTGTAATTTTCTATCAGGTCACTTCTTCGATCCAAAGAAAACAAGCCAGACCTATCCAAGTCATCCCCATAGTTGAAGTCCTCCAAATCTGGCAGCAAATCGTGGTGAAACTCCTCTCCAACACAACCACATCCTCCCTGTAGTGTGGTGACCAGACCACATACATTACTTCAAGTACACTCTCACCTGTATGTAATAACATTTGCAACATAAGTTTCCGTCTATTACTTTTTGTGCTATAACTTGTGAGGTCATACACGACATATGCTTTCCTCACCACCCCTATCAACCTCTGTTGAAACGCAAAGTCCTTCCATTTAGCAACATTCCTTACTGTACTAGTTCCACATTGATTTGAATTCTCAGAATGCTTCACCTGCACTTGTCATAATAAAACTTCAACCATCAATACTGCGCCCATATTCGTCTAATCTGTATCCGGCCATACCCTCAGACAACTGCAGATGATGGTTTAAGGTAGACACAAAATGCTGGAGTACTGAAGAAGGGTCTCTACCCGAAACGCCACCCATTCCTTCTCTCCAGAGATGCTGCCTGTCCCGCTGAGTTAATCCAGCAGTTTATGTCTACCCTCAGTCAAGCTTACTTGTTCTCAACACCACCATGAACTTTCAAGTAATTCCAAGATGTTTATATACATCACAACCCGCAATCCCTGCTGTATACCACTATTCACAGACCTCCAATCAGAAAAGCATCCTTCTTTCACCACCTCTTATCAGCCTCTTTTCTAGTAAGACTTTCAGCATAAGGTCTCAAAAGACTTTGATTTGCTTAAATTCTGCCGTATCTAAGCCCCTTGCATTAAGGTGACCACAGACAATATTGGAAAATTAAAATGTCACCACTACAACACTATTGCTCTTGCACCATTTTGTCATTTAATAACATAGGTTTTCCTCTAATTCCCACTGACTACTGGGAGTGATAGTATGAAAGCAGCAAAGCGATCTCCCCTCAATTATTCTTCAGTTCTACTCATATGGTCTCATTGAAGAATCCTCCAGGACCATCTCTAAGTATTACCTTACCCTTAATTATGGTCATTAAATATCATAATTCCATGTGCTGAGTCATATCCTGAGCTCATCTGCTTATCCATGAGACTCAAAATGTGTAGGAAGGAACTGCAGATGCTGGTTTAAACTGAAGATTGACACAAAGAGCTGGAGTAATTCAGCGGGACAGGCAACATCTGTGGAGAGAAGGAACGGATGTCATTTCGGATCAAGACACTTCTTCAGACTGGTGATGGACAAGGGAAATGAGAAATATAGACGATGTGGAGAGATAAAGAACAATGAATAAAAGCTTTGCAAAAAAGTAATAATGATAAAGAAAACAGGCCATTGTTAGCTGTTTGTTGGGTGAATACGAGAAGCTAGTGCGACGGGTGGAGAGAGAGAGAGGGAATGCCGAGCCTACTGAAGTGAGAGAAATCAATATCCATACCATTAGGATGTATGCTGCCCAAACAAAATATGAGATGCAGTTCCTCCAATTTGCATTTTGCCTCACACTGACAATGGAGGAGACCTAGACAGAAAGGTCTGTGTGGGAATGGGAAGGAGAAGTAAAGTGTTTAGCAACCGGGAGATCAGGTTGATTCATGCAGACTGAGCAAAGGTGTTCAGCGAAATGATCGCCCAGTCTACATTTCGTCTCGCCGATGTATAAAAGTCTCTGAGACTCCTTACATCAGAGTGAATGTACTTGAACCTGTCAGCCCTCACAAATTCCTTAACCTGTCTCTGTCTGCTACCCCTACTGGACTTACTTGAGTTATCCTGTATATTTTTTCCTCCCTACCTGCTGCTTAGCTTCCCAAACCATTGCCAAATTAATTTAAACAATCCCAAGCAATGTGAGCAAAGAAAATCAGTCACCCTTCAGTTTAGGTGTGACTTATCCTTCTTGCACAGGTCACACTTACCCCATATCATTGTCCTTGTCAATCCTCTTGGTCATCTCTTCATAAATCTCAACAAGACACACAAATCTGTATTGAATATCATCAATCAATGTTTCCAAATGCAGAGAGATCCCACCTCTCAGAATTTCCTCCAATAACCTATTCATTGACCTATAGTCTCCTGGCTTATCCTCACAATTCTCTTTAAATAAATCACCCTTCAATCTGACGGCACCTCACCCATGGCTATCAATGATAAATGTATTTCAGCCAAGGCACCAGCAAATTCTTCCCTGACTTCCCACAATACCCTGGAATACAGTTGGTCAAACCTCATGTATTTAAGACCATCAGTGTCACCTCTTCTGTAATCCTGATACCGTATGTTTCAAGGTATCAATATTGTTTTCCTAATTTCCTTGATTTCCCCAGCCAACCAACATCCAGATGACCAATACCCCATCCATCTCTGTACCTTCTATTTGAGGAACATAGGAACCCAATTCCCCACGTCCTTCTCACCATCCCTCCCATCAACTCTGTGGCCACAAATCCCTGTACAAGGCCTCATGCTTTCCCCATCATGGGAATTTCCAAGCACACATTCAGGTGTTTAAGGAGGACAGAACAGGGATGTGTAGATGGAGTTAAGATGCAGATTAACAGATCATCTTACTCAATGCAGCAACAAACCCAAGAAGCTGAACATCTCCCTCCTGCTCCAATGTTCATCGGTATGTTAGCAAAGCAGCACAATGATGGGAATGAGCTTACCGTTTAAAAGATACGCGAACTCGGTGGGCCAAAGGGCCTGCTTCTGGGCTGTATCTCCAAATTAAACTAATCTCCTGTTCCCTGTATTTCATTAGCAACTGCACAATTGTGTTTAGGGGATAGTCATTTTTAGGCTGCAGTGCACTGCAACAGCATATTACAGAGGTTGGCAAATCTTTAGAATTTTTTGAAGGAGTAGGGAATTGAAGGAATTGGGAAACAGACACAACACAGGAGATGAGGCTTGGGGCAGAGCAGAAATGTCCATATTGAATGGTGGGGCAGGTGAGGGACTGTTTCTGCTCATCTTGTGATGACTCGCATTCTACTAGCAAGATTCCATGAGACACAGGTCCCACAACACTTCTCAAGGATTTGGAAAGTCATGGGTTATTGACTCCTTGTGAGTTAAGGTGTTGGGATGTCACATGATTTGTGACTTTAATATTGGGTGCTCAAACATCCTTTGTGTTTACTGCAACAGTTTCCCTTGCAGGAGAAGAGTTGGATCACCATGGGCAGCAAGGAATGCAAAACTGTTGCTCTCTTAAAGATGGCCTTGAGGAGCTTCACCAAAGCATCTGATGTGAGGGAGGATAATGCCTTATTCTTACAGCTGTACAGTAACTGGGAACAGTTCCTGATGCCTGGCCCAATCTCTGTGGCCATTTTAGGTGAAATAATATTCTTTTCTGCAGGAGAATGTTTTGCAATTGACAAGAAAGTCTCCAAGGAAGAATGTAAGTACATGAAATATCCCAGAATCTGTGCCTCTTCAGTGCAAGAGAGCAATGAGAACTGGGAGGCTTTTCAGAAAACTCGCATGAACATGAATCAAATCCGGCTTCTCTCTCTCTGGCAGCCCCGACTGACATGAGGGATGTTATGACGTTCCTCATGCAGTAGGATCCAATGATCACTGAAAATTTCCACTTGATCACTCTGAACAGCATCAAATCTACTGCAGATAAATGCTTGAAGCTTTCCGCGGCTGTGGAGCAGATATTTAACGCAGTCATCAGTCTAATCAATAAACTACTGGAGGGCTGTATAAGCTCGAAAGGAGTGTATGAGGAACAGTAAAGGGCTGTCCCACTGCGGCGACCTAATTGCCGAGTTTAGAAGAGTTTGCCCTCGACTCATACTCGCTGCATGGTCGACATGAGGTCCTAGGAGGTCTTTGTAACTCTCCTTCATGTTCGAGTGTAGTCCCCGCGTACTCGAGGCCTCAGCTAGGTCGCGGCGTATTTTTCAACATGCTGAAAAATGCCCGCGAGTAAAAAGGTCGACATGGAAAAATTTGATTTTTTTTTTACTCGTGGGTTTAGTCAAAGTAGGTCGGCATGTTATTCGTAGGTAATCGAGGGTAGTCGAAGGTAGTCGAAGGTAGGCTTCAACATAGTCGAAGGGAGGTCGAAGGAGATCGAAGGAGGTCGTCTTCACTCTCCACTATTCGGTGTCCAATTTTCCCGAAGCTAGTCTTCAACATAGTCGAAGGAGGTTGAAGGAGGTCTTTTACATAGTCGAAGGAGGTCTTGAACATGACACTTTTTCAAACTCTCCTAAACTCTTCTAAACTTCCCATTTGTGATGCCACAGTGGGACAGCCCCTTTACAGGGAATGAAAAAAAACAAGGATATACCGGTAACTGAAATGAAGGAGAAAGCAGCAGAGGTGACAAAAGCTATGCTGGAAGAACAACACCTAAAATTGGAAATGCAACTGGAGTGAGCTCAGGAAGTTTACAAAACCAGCATGAATTTTATACCAGTTGGCTGGTTAGCTGTGAAAATGTCTATGTTAGCTGTGAAAATGTCTATGGCAGAAACATTTGTGAATGGTGTCAGTTCATTCATCAGTAGAAGCATGCTCAAGGACATTTGCTGCAGAGGAAGCAGTAAAAGATAATTCTAGGTCAGGGAATGATTACAACACCAATCCAAATTCTGCTGGAGGAGCCGAGAATGATATCATATATAAAACAGATATATATAAATACTTCATCCAATCATGATTATTACAGGTTAAAAAAAAGACTTGAATAAACTGAATTGTGCAGATGGAGCAGGCATTTTCAGCTTTTGTAAATCTAGCTTGGAGAATTTGCAATAGAAAGCAATAGATGGAGCGGACTGCAATGAGACGCACAGAGGCCTGAAGATGTGGTCAGAATTGGAATATGTGAGGAGCTGCAAGCAATGGGAAAGTCTCTACAAGCTGACAAAAACAAAATGGTTAATTTTTTTTTTTTTTAATTTTTATTTATTAGAAGTACATTACATCACAGCCACATACATTAATACTCGTCATTTATATCTTCTTACAATTAATGTACTCCCTTTATTTATTTTTTTACACTAAAGAAAGAAAAGATTGAAAGAGAGAAGAAAGTGAAGGAAAAAGTGCAAGTGTAGAAAAGTGTAGAAAATGTAACAACAAAAAAGGACGAAGACCCTATGAGAGCGAAATTAAAAACAAAAAGAAAAAGAGTTAAGAAATAGGCCCTAAGAAAAGAAAAGAGAAAGAGAAAAAAAGAAAAACAAATGTTTTTTTTTGAGCATCACGTAAATAGGACATACCAACTCTTCAACTATCATCCCCCCTTACCCGACCTCAATTTTTTATTTTTTTAAAGTACTTTTGCACCCTATGTTTGTAATAATTCTATAAATGCAGACCACGTCAGGTGGAAGTGATCTGGTTTACCTGCTAGGAGGAGTCTTATCTCTTCAAGGTGTAGTGTTTCAAACATATTTGAAATCCACATATTTATAGTTGGTATTGGAGCCTTCTTCCAAAATTTTAGAATTAGCTTTTTTCCAGTTATTAACCCATAATCCATTAATTTCTTTTGAAACACATTTAGTTCTGGATCATCTTCCGTTATTCCGAAGATAATCCATTCTGCTTTGGGTATCAGTCTTGTTTTAAATAACTTTGTAAAGATTTCAAAAATTTCATTCCAAAATTTTTGAATTTTTGTACAGAAGACAAATGAGTGCGCTATAGTTGCTTCTTGGGATTGACATTTATCACAAATAGATGATACGTTTGGGAAAATTTTATGAATTTTAGTTTTCGAATAATATAATCTATGTAAAATTTTAAATTGTATTAAAGTGTGTCTTACATTAATCGAGCATTTATGTACTTTTAATAAGTATTCATTCCAACTTTAATGGTTAATTTAACTGTGAAAATCAAGTGATGCAGGATTCAGTTCAATTCACCTCTCGTAGCAAGGTTAAGAGAGGGTCCATGGGGTTAATTGCCAGTCCACCACACATTGCTACATCTCAGCCAGCAGAGGGACCCAGTGGTTTACAGACAGCCAGTCTCAATGCCAGGATCAAAGTGGAGCAGTCTGCAGCTCAGCTAGGAGCCTCACAGGAGATGTACAAGATAAGTTTTGAGAATATAAAGGAGAATAACAAAGAACTCCAACAGGTCCTGGAAACTCTGAAGAGTTGAAATGGGTAGTCCGTATTGGAATGCATCGGGTGTTGCCGCAATGGCTGCCTCGCCAACAGTCTGTCTCGTCCTTTTCTTCCTTTGTTGTTTTTTAGCATGTGTTAAATGAATGTTTTAGTCTTCTTTAGCGTTAGTTTTATGTGGAGGGAAGAGTCAGGGGAAACGTTTTAAAATCTCTTACCTCGATGGAGATGCGATTTTTTTCCGTATCGTATTTCCGTCCGCACTGCGGCCTAACATCGTGGACCTGGCGGCCTCTTGCTGGGATGACTTTGGGAGCTCCAACTGCGGGAGCCTGTGGACTTTAACATCGTGGAGCTCGCAGTCCCTGGCTTAGGGAATGACTTCGGAAGCTCCAAGCCGCAGGAGCTTCGACCGCCCCAATTATTAAACCTGTACGATTGAAAGCATTCTATCCACCACACCCCTCCCCCAGTGACTCAATCTACACATCCTGCAGGAAAGCAGCTAACATAATCAAGAACCACCCACACTCTGGTCATTCATTCATCTGCCCTTTCCGATCAGACAACAGATACAAAAGTTTGAAAGCACACAGTTGAGGAGTTTCTTCCCCGCTGTTATCAGACTTTTGGACAGGCACCTTATAACATGAAATGTGTTAATTATCCCCATTACTACCTCGTTGAGGCCCTTGCGTTCTCTCTTTCATCTGCACTTTGTAGCTGCAGCATCACATTCTGCATGGATTGATTGAATCATCAGGGATCAGATAGGGGCAATGCACAGAATCTCTTCCCAGGGTAGTGGGAATCAAAAACGAGAGCAAGGACTTAAGGTAAAACAGGAAAGATTGACAAGGAATCTGAGGGGCAATTTCCTTCCCCACACAGAGAGGGTGGTGGATATATGGAACGAGCTGCCAGAGGAAGTATTTGAGGCCGATATAATAATATTAAAAAAACATTTGGACATGAATAGAAATGATTAAGGGATAATGGCTACGTGTGGGCAAATGGGCAGAGAGCAACCCAGATTAGCATTGAATCTGGGTACATTTTTCAAACTACACAAAGATGTTTAGGTTAATACCAGCATAAAAATAACACCTGAATATATTGAACAGGTTAAGTAAACTTGAATTTTCATTTGGAGAAAAAGAGCCAATTATTTCTAAATGAATCACACGATTTAGTGATTTCAGGCACTGATCTAAATCACGTCAATAGACAATAAACAATAGGTGCAGGAATAGGCCATTCGGTCCTTCGAGCCAGCACCATCATTCACTGATCATGGCTGATCATCCACAATCAGTACCCCGTTCCTGCTTTCTCCCCATATCTCTTGACTCTGCTATCTTTAAGAGCTCTATCTAACTCTCTCTTGAAAGAGAATTGGCCTCCACTGCCTTCTGAGGCAGAGAATTCCACAGATTCACAATTCTCTGGGTGAAAAAGTTTTTCCTCATCTGCGTTCTAAATGGCCTATCCCTTATTCTTAAACCGTTGCCCTTGGTTCTGGACTCCCCCAACATCGGGGACATTTTTTTTGTTTCCGTTTCAAAATAGACTTTATTCAGGTATTGAATATATACAATACATGAACCTTGCAAAGAATTCATCCGACATTTTCAGAGGCTATACAAATTGTTCAATACAGTCTACATACAGTAGCTTGCAAAAGTTTTCATACCCCTTGAACTTTTCCACATTTTGTCACGTTACAACCACAAACGTAAATGTATTTTATTGGGATATTATGTGATAGACCAACACAAAGTGGTGCATAACTGTGAAGTGGAAGGAAAATGATACATGGTTTTCAAATTTTTTTACAAATAAAAAACTGAAAAGTGTCGCGTGCAAAAGTATTCAGCCCCCCTGAGTCAATACTTTGTAGAACCACCTTTCGCTGCAATTACAGCTGCAAGTCTTTTGGGGTATGTCTCTACCAGCTTTGCACATCTAGAGACTGCAATTTTTGCCCATTCTTCTTTGCAAAATAGCTCAAGCTCAGTCAGATTGGATGGAGAGCATCTGTGAACAGCAATTTTCAAGTCTTGCCAGAGATTCTCAATTGGATTTAGGTCTGGACTTTGACTGGGCCATTCTAACACATGAATATGCTTTGATCTAAACCATTCCATTGTAGCTCTGGCTGTATGTTTAGGGTCGTTGTCCTGCTGGAAGGTGAACCTCCGCCCCAGTCTCAAGTCTTTTGCAGACTCTAACAGGTTTTCTTCCAAGATTGACCTGTATTTGGCTCCATCCATCTTCCCATCAACTCTGACCAGCTTTCCTGTCCCTGCTGAAGAAAAGCATCCCCACAGCATGATGCTGCCACCACCACGTTTCACAGTGGGGATGGTGTGTTCAGGGTGATGTGCAGTGTTAGGTTTCCGCCACACATAGCGTTTTGCATTTAGGCCAAAAACTTCAATTTTGGTCTCATCTGACCAGAGCACCTTCCTCCACATGTTTGCTGTGTCCCCCACATGGCTTGTGGCAAACTGCAAACGGGACTTCTTATGGCTTTTTTTCAACAATGGCTTTCTTCTTGCCACTCTTCCATAAAGGCCCGATTTGTGGAGTGCACGACTAATAGTTTTCCTGTGGACAGATTCTCCCACCTGAGCTGTGGATCTCTGCAGCTCCTCCAGAGTTACCATGGGCCTCTTGGCTGCTTCTCTGATCAATGCTCTCCTTGTCCGGCCTGTCAGTTTAGGTGGACGGCCATGTCTTGGTAGGTTTGCAGTTGTGCCATACTCTTTCCATTTTCGGATGATGGATTGAACAGTGCTCTGTGAGATGTTCAAAGCTTGGGATATTTGTTTATAACCTAACCCTGCTTTAAACTTCTCCACAACTTGATCCCTGACCTGTCTGGTGTGTTCCTTGGGCTTCATGATGCTGTTTGTTCACTAATGTTCTCTAACAAACCTTTGAGGCCTTCACAGAACAGCTGTATTTATACTGAGATTAGATTACACACAAGTGGACTCTATTTACTAATTAGGTGACTTCTGAAGGCAATTGGTTGCACTGGATTTTATTTAGGGGTATCAGAGTAAAGGGGGCTGAATACTTTTGCACGCAACACTTTTCAGTTTTTTATTTGTAAAAAAATTTGAAAACCATGTATCATTTTCCTTCCACTTCACAATTATGCGCCACTTTGTGTTGGTCTATCACATAAAATCCCAATAAAATACATTTACGTTTGTGGTTGTAACGTGACAAAATGTGGAAAAGTTCAAGGGGTATGAATACTTTTGCAAGCCACTGTACATTGCTCAAATTTCACAAATTTGTCCCCCACCCTTACCACTCATGTGGCCCACTGGTGTGGAATCCCTTCCCTTATTTTGAGGGGCGCCTCCACCACACCCTGTCCCCCATGTCCAGCAGCGGAAGGACCCAAGACTGTGGTCCTCCCCCACCGAGCCTTGGCGTTGGCTGCACCGAGCTTCAGGGAGTCCCTCAGCACGTACTCCTACTCCATTGTCCTTTAGAGTCACTGACTGCCATCTTGTCCCCTCATGCCCACCGCTTTGGTGAATTGCAGCACCTTTCCAGGGCTTAGGTACTGGGTGCCGGCATCCTCAAGGAGCGGGGTACCCTCTGACGTAACCGGAGTTGTAGTCGGGGGGATCCTCCTTGTTCCGCCCCCTTCTGGGCGCACTGCCCCGTCCGTCTCCTGTAGCTAGGGTATGGTGGCTGATTCACTGCTCCCGGCTGGGGCCCATCGGCTGCTCCACTGCTCCAGGTCTTCCAGAGCTGGAGCTGGGGCCCATCGGCCGCTGCACTGCTCCCGGTCTTCCGGAGCTGGAGCTGGGGCCCATTGGCTGCTGCACTGCTCCCGGTATCCTGGAGCTGGGGCCCATTGGCCGCTGCACTGCTCCCGGTATCCTGGAGCTGGGGCCCATTGGCCGCTGCACTGCTCCCGGTATCCTGGAGCTGGGGCCCATTGGCCGCTGCACTGCTCCCGGTATCCTGGAGCTGGGGCCCATTGGCCGCTGCACTGCTCCCGGTCGCCCGGAGCTTGGCCCCATCGGCCGCAGCAATGCTCCCGGTCTCCTGGAACTGGAGCCCATCAGCCGCTGCACTGCTCCCGGTCTCCTGGAGCTGGGGGACAATAGGCACGGCCTTCCTCTTTTCCTCAGCCGTTTTCCTCCTCTGCCTCCGTCGTCGGGTCCTCGAGATCGCCTCATCCTCCGACGAGGAGAGGTTGCTGGCATCTGTCTGGGGAAGAACTCTTTTCTTGGACTTATCCGTCCCTTCCGGCCTCGGCTCTTTGGGCTGAACCCTCTGGTGTTTCTTTCTGTTCACCATGCGCCATTCCTCCTGCTGTTCCCCCTTTTCCATCGACTCTCCCCCCTTGGGGGATCGAGGTGGTTGGGCTGTCCTCAACTCTGTTCTCCCTTTCTGCTGGGGTCTTGGTAGTGGTGGGGGGTGTCTTGCCCACCCTGGGGGTGCTGGCAGCAGCCCCTCTTGTCGCCTGTGCATAGGAGCAGGCCCTTTTAGGGCAGGCCCTGTAAAGGTGGCCTGCCTCCCAGCACAGGTTGCAGTTCTTGCTGACTAGGCAGTCCTTTGTGTCATGGCCCTCCAGCTTGCAGTTCTTGCAGACAACTGCACTGCATTGGGCCGCCACATGCCCTGGCTTGTTGTATTTCCTGCACAGCCTGGGTTGCCACGCGTAGCTCATGTACCCTCGGTTCCCTCCAATAGCGAACATCGAGGGAGGGTGGATGATGGCTCCGTTCTCATCCACCCTCAGCTTCACCTTCACTTGCTGCTTGCTCGTCCAGATCCCGAACAAGTCCTTCACATTCACACAGTTCCCTGCTCCCTCGACATAACGAGCAAGGAAGGTGAGGACATTCACGACGGGCACATGTGGGTTGAACATGTGCACCGTGATCATCCGTTCCTTCCGAGTAGGAGGGGATGAAGAGCGGCTGCACCTTCAGCAGCGACAGCAGAGCCTCGTTCCCCTTTTCACAGATGTCCTGCATCAACTTCTGCCATTCGGTCGGTCCCTGGAAGGTAACGTCAAAATATCTTTTATCGGGGAAGTCTTGGAGGCAGAAGATGTGCTTAAAGCCTGGATTGACACCTGGAAGTATGATGTTGTGGCGATCAGTGAAACATGGTTGCAGGAGGGCTGTGAGTGGAAACTAAATATTCCAGGATTTCGTTGCTTTAGGTGTGATAGTGTTGGAGGGGCAAGAGGTGGGGGTGTTGCATTGCTTGTCAAAGAAGATATTACGGCAGGATAGATTAGAGGGCTCATCTAGGGAGGCTATTTGGGTGGAACTGAGAAATGGGAAAGGGGTAGCAACACTTATAGGGGTGTATTATAGACCGCCTAATGGAGAGCAAGAATTGGAAGAGCAAATATGTAAGGAGATAGCAGATATTAGTAGTAAGCACAAGGTAGTGATTGTGGGAGATTTCAATTTTCCACACATAGACTGGGAAACACATTCTGTAAAAGGGCTGGATGGTTTGGAGTTTGTAAAATGTGTGCAGGAGTTTTTTGCAGCAATACATAGAGGTACCTACAAGAGAAGGGGCAGTGCTAGACCTCCTGTTAGGAAATGAGACAGGGCAGGTGGCGGAGGTATGCATTGGGGAGCACTTCGAGTCCAGTGATCACAATACCATTAGTTTCAATATAATTATGGAGAGGGTCAGAACTGGACCTAAGGTTGAGATTTTTGACTGGAGAAAGGCTAACTTTGAGGAGATGCGAAAGGATTTAAAAGGAGTGAATTGGGACATGTTGTTTTATGGGAAGGATGCAGAAGAGAAATGGAGGACATTTAAAGGTGACATTTTAAGAGTACAGAATCTTTATGTCCCTGTTCGGTTGAAAGGAAATAGTAAAAATTGGAAAGAGCCATGGTTTTCAAGGGAAACTGGACACTTGGTTTGGAAAAAGAGAGAGATCTACAATAATTATAGGCGGCATGGAGTAAATGAGGTGCTGCAGGAGTATAAAGAATGTAAAAAGAATATTAAGAAAGAAAAGGTATGAGGTTGCTTTGGCAAGTAAGGTGAAAGTAAACCCAAAGGGTTTCTACAGCTATATTAATAGCAAAAGGATAACAAGGAATAAAATTGGTCCATTAGAGAGCCAGGGTGGACAGCTATCTGCAGAGCCAAAAGAGATGGAGATATTCAACAATTTATTTTCTTCGGTATTCACCAAGGAGAAGGATATGGATTATGCGAGGTAAGGGAAACGAGCAGAGTAGCAATGGAAACTATGAGATTCAAAGAAGAGGAAGTGTGGCCACTTTTGAAAAATATGAAAACGGATAAGTCTCCAGGTCCTGACAGGATATTCCCATGGACATTGAGGGAAGTTAGTGTAGAAATAGCAGGGGCTATGACAGAAATATTTCAAATGTCATTAGAAACGGGAATAGTGCCGGAGGATTGGCGTACTGCGCATGTTGTTCCATTGTTTAAAAAGGGTTCTAAGAGTAAACCTGGCAATTATAGACCTGTTAGTTTGACGTCAGTGGTGGGGAAATTAATGGAAAGGATACTTAGGGATAATATATATAAGCATCTGGATAAACAGGGTCTGATTAAGAACAGTCAACATGGATTTGTGCCTGGAAGGTCATGTTTGACTAATCGTCTTGAATTTTTTCAAAGAGGTTACTAGGGAAATTGATGAGGGTAAAGCAGTGGATGTTGTCAATATGGACTTCAGTAAGGCCTTTGACAAGGTTCCTCATGGAAGGTTGGTTAAGAAGATTCAATTGTTGGGTATTAATGGTGGAGTAGCAAGATGGATTCAACAGTGGCTAAATGGGAGATGCCAGAGAGTAATGGTGGATGGCTGTTTGTCAGGTTGGAGGCCGGTGACTAGTGGGGTGCCTCAGGGGTCTGTGTTGGGTCCACTGTTGTTTGTCAAGACCCCTCCCACCCCAACCATGGACTGTTTGCCCTCCTCCCATCAGGGAGGCGGTACAGGAGCCTCAGGTCTCGTACCAGTAGGATGAGGAACAGCTTCTACAATCATACTGTCGCATTGCTGAACTCGGAGTCCCGCCGATAGATTCCTCCGGTCCCTCCGTCCCCATTGTTTATTATTCTGTATTTTTTTTTTATTATTCTGTATCCTCTTTTTAAAAAAAAAATTCTATATTGCTATACTACGAACTGACGCAAAACTGCATTTCGTTGCACCCATAATCAGTATTTGTGCAATGACATTAAAGTTGAATTGAATTGAATTGAAATGTACATCAATGATCTGGATGATGGTGTGGAAAATTGGATTAGTAAGTATGCAGATGATACTAAGATAGGTGGTGTTGTGGATAATGAAGTAGATTTTCAAAGTCTACAGAGAGATTTAGGCCATTTGGAAGAGTGGGCTGAAATATGGCAGATGGAGTTTAATGCTGATAAATGTGAGGTGCTATATCTTGGCAGGACAAATCAAAATAGGACGTACATGGAAGAATGCAGTTGAACAGAGGGATCTAGGAATAACTGTGCATAGTTCCCTGAAGGTGGAATCTCATGTGGATAGGGTGGTAAAGAAAGCTTTTGGGGTGCTGGCCTTTATAAATCAGAGCATTGAGTATAGAAGTTGGGATGTAATGTTAAAATTGTACAAGGCATTGGTGAGGCCAATTCTGGAGTATGGAGTACAATTTTGGTCGCCTAATTATAGGAAGGATGTCAACAAAATAGAGAGAGTACAGAGGAGATTTACGAGAATGTTGCCTGGGTTTCAGCAACTAAATTACAGAGAAAGGCTGAACAAGTTAGGTCTTTATTCTTTGGAGCGCAGAAGGTTAAGGGGGTACTTGATAGAGGTCTTTAAAATGATGAGAGGGATAGACGTTGACGTTGGTAAGCTTTTCCCATTGAGAGTAGGGAAGATTCAAACAAGAGGACATGACTTGAGAATTAAGGGACAGAAGTTTAGGGGTAACATTAGGGGGAACTTCTTTACTCAGAGAGTGGTAGCTGTGTGGAATGAGCTTCCAGTGGAAGTGGTGGAGGCAGGTTC